>JACXGJ010003643.1:34129-52083 GCA_016801105.1 Esox niger
TGGTCATGGTTGTTAATGCAACACTCTGTCCGTGGTCATGGTTGTTAATGCAACACTCTGTCCGTGGTCATGGTTGTTAATGCAACACTCTCCATGGTCATGGTTGTTAATGCAACACTCTGTCCGTGGTCATGGTTGTTAATGCAACACTCTGTCCGTGGTCATGGTTGTTAATGCAACACTCTCTCCATGGTCATGGTTGTTAATGCAGTGTTTAAAATGGGTCGTTGATCAATTCAGTTAATATGAGGTCTACAGAATGTGAGTTTATTGTAGGGATATACATGTTTTGTTCTTTCAATAGACAGGAGTGTACGATTATTAATATATCCACTGTGATTTTACAAAAGAGTTAAGTTTTTGTTTTTGATGGTTTACTAGGGACATTTCTGAGGACACTGAAGGCGGGCAATAAACAATTTAAAAGCTCTTCTTAGTTTAATACATTTTAGAATAGTAATTTATTACCTCTAAAGACTTCTCTTCATCCTCGTTTCTTTTCTTTATATTTTCCCTAAAAGCATACTTATGCCTGGACACAATGTATGTGGGTTGCGAGGGAGACGTTCTCTTCTTGAATCCCAAAAACACAGGTATGGCTAATTTTACTGATTCACAGCATTTGAAATGCCTTTTTTTGTCTGGAATGGTACTTATTTTAGCATTTTCCATTTATAATTTGTCTCTGTTTATTTATTTAAAACTGTTGTGACTTAAAATATTAAAAAGTTTTCTTTAGCAATGTGTCTTGACTGAAGTGTTGGAGGGAACACACTTTGAAATGATGTCACACTCAATAATTCAGAGTGACTCTTCCTTACAAGGATGCTGCGACGCATTTTATCTGGCGCCTGAATTCCAGGAGCATGGGATCGTTACTGAAAAGGTGTGCCTCAACTTCTGACAGTCGTCTTTTAAAAGAACGTACATAATTCTCCATTCAGTAGATGCTTTTGTATACTTATAAGTTGTGTCTAACTGTCTTTGTCTGTGTGTCTCTGTCTTTCTGTCTCACTGTTCTTGCATCATTCTGTCTGTGTTCAGGCCTGTGTTTATGGGGTAGCCGCTGTCCTGTGGGCCACGGCTAAGTTCAACCTGTCAGCCAATCAGAAGTTGGCAATGCCCAGGAAGTTGAAGAGGCTGCTGCTGGAGATGGCCAAAAGAACGCCCATCGAAAGACCTTCAATCATTATGGCTAAAAAGGTAGTCATGTTTTAAGCTCTCAGCCCTATTTAAAGCACTTGTTGATTCTATTAGATATATATTTTAGCAATATTAATTACTTTTAATCATCAGAACTCGTAATTCTACATACAGAAATAGTAAAAACTTACACTGCTGTTCAAAAGTTTGGCGTCACTTTGAAATGTCCTTGTTTTCCATGGATGAAGTCTGAATAGAAAAAATTGCTAGAATTAATAGGATATATTCATTGACATGGTTAGAACTGATTATTTTTAATTAAAAAAATAGTGTCCTTCAAACTTTGCTTTCATCAAAGAAATCTCAATTTGCGGCAATTACAGCCTTGCAGAACTTTGGGATTCTGGTTGTCAATGGCATTCTAGATGTAATCTGACGAGATTTCACCTCTTGCTTCCTGAATCACCTTCTACAAGTTGGATTGGCTTGATGGGCACTTCTGATGTACCATACAGTCTCACTGCTCCCACAACAGCTCAATAGGGTTAAGATCTATTGTCTATGCTGGCCACTGTTATAGACAGAATACTGCTTCTTCCCTAAATAGTAATTGCATAGTTTGGAGGTGTGTTTTGGAACATTGTTCCTTTGTAGGAGGTAATTGGCTCCAATCAAGCACCATCGAGAAGTTATGGCATGGTGTTCAAAAATGGAGTCATAGCCTTCTTCAAGATCCCTTTTACCCTATATACATTTCCTACTTCACCCCCACCAAAACATCCCCCGACCCTCACATTGCCTCCATCATGCTTGACACATGCGTCTCATGAATGTTCTTCATGGTGATCTGAATACCTTAAACTTTAGTTTCTTTTTTCTATCATCCTCTGACCACTGTCTGTATTATTTTGCTCATCTTAATCTTTTCTTTTTACTGGCCAGTCTGAGATATGGCTTTTTATCTCAAATTCTGCCTAGAAGGCCAGCGTCCTGGAGTAGCCTCTTCACTGTTGACATTGAGACAATTGTTCTGTTGTTAATATTTAATGAAGCTGCCAGTTGTGGACCTGTGAGGCGTCTGTTTCTCAAACCAGACACTCTAATGTATTTGTCCTCTTGCTCAGTTAAGCACCAGGGCCTCCCACTCCTCTTTCTATTCTAGTTAGAGAGAGTTTGCACTGTTTTGTGAATCTTCAGATTCTTAGCAATTTCTCGCATGGAATAGTCTTCATTTCTCAGAATAAGAATAGACAGGCGTGTTTTAGAAACTGTATGTTAAGTCTGTAATCTAGTCCATGATTGCTGATTCTCCAGATACTTAACTAGTCTAAAGCCAGTTCTAAAGCCAGTTGTATTGCTAGTTTTATTTTCTAAAATGAGCAGCTGTGCTAAACATATTTGCAGAAGGGTTTTGTAATGATTAATTAATCTGTTATAATGGTGAACTTGGATAATCAAACACAATGTGCCATTGGAACACAGGACTGATGGTTGCTGATAATGGGCCTCTGTTAGCTATGTAGGTTAGATTAGACCAGTACAAGTACAGTATAACAAAATGCATTTAGCATCTAGTAGGCATCATAGATGTTCATGTGCTTTGTTATGTTCCTTCTGTTACAGTGCTGTCGGGATTATCTATCACGCCAAGGAACAAACGCTGAGACAGTGTGGACCAAACTGATCAACAGAATCCACCCGGTACCATTGCACTGTAAAGCTGTAGCTACTGTTTTACATGGGTAGTGGACAGCATACTTACCGTTTATTGTGAAAGGAAGGTCATGTTTCGCTTCCGTTTTTTTCTGTGGAGTATAACTCTCTTTCTTACCTTTCAGCCGATCATAAAGGATGTTGATACAGAGGATCAGAATGGTTTGGACAGGAGAGGATATTCAAATCACCAATCAACGCATATCAAGAGTGGTACGATATTTGGTTTAGACAGCTCCAGTGACTGTTTTAGCATGAGCAGTGCTATTATTGACTTCATTTTCTGTTAATTTTTTACTGGGTGGGACATCCTACAGGTTTATTCAGTTAATGATTTTTGTGAGATGCAATGCATAATTGCAGATGACAGTAAATTGACAACTTGGTATTATTCATTCAAACCACACACTCCAAGTGGCGGTTTAAAACCTCACAGAAGTTGCAGTGGAAGAGAATTCTCCTACAAAATGAAATATTCTCAATGGTCCTTCCCATGCTCTCCCTTACGTGCCATACTATGATAGATACAAAGTTAACACCACTATTTATCACTGTTATTCATGAATCATACCCAGGGAATTTTGATGACCTTGCTGACAGTAAATCTACATGCATTGGTCATCAAATGGTGTCAATTAAGTTGCATCATTTTAAGGGGTGCTTGTTAATTACTGTGTAATGTTGTAGTTAAATGTAATAAGTCAAATGTATCCTTTAAAAGTGATGTGTTACTAATTGGTGGTAAGTGCAGTCTGTCATGGATCAAGGAATTATTCTGACCATGCTTTTTAACATTGTTCAATTTAACACTTAATTTGCCAATGTTGTTTCCACACAATTTGACTCCAATTCAGTATCAATTGTCACAAAGAACCTCCCTTCTTCCGCTAAGGGACACTAGCATCTCTCGTATACAGATACTATACACAGGGGTTTTATTCAGATGCTGTTTTTGGATTCATACAGAAAAAGTGAAACAAGCATGGCAACAAGCATTCATTGTTACACGTCTGTAATTACATAACTACGTTATGTTAGCATTTTGTAACCATGAATTATGACAATGACCCTACTAAGTACAATGTAATCACCTTTGTAGTTATACTGTAATAACAATCCCTTAAAAGGAAGTGTGACCTGTGGATGTTGTAACTGAGGTTATAACTGTGTGTAGGATTTGTTCCCATGGCCACTGAGAGCCGATTGGCTCCTGTACCTGGCCCTGTTCCCTATAGCTATCCAGTCAGTCGAGCCCATCACCTTCCGGAAGCCTTCACCTCCCCTGCCACTCACTTCACCCCCATCGTCCTGACCAAGGAGGTGGACACTGATGTGGAAACACCCCTGCCTGCTTTAGACGTTGAGGGGTAAGCGGATTGCCTCTTTTCTATGGACATAGGCTATACCGGTCAGGGAGTTGTGTCAGGCGTCACTGAAATCTTAGAGAAGTGAAACCAACTATCATTTCTTTATTATGACAGAGAATATATTTTGAGGTACCACATATTGGGTTGCAGGACTTTAAAGAAAACTCCAAGAGGCAGTAACATCCCACCTTTTCAAAAAGCCAATAACCCAGAAACCTCACACCTCAAGGATTTACCCCTTTCTAAGTCCTATAAAGACCTACAGGAATACAGACGACACACTCCTGACAATCTAAGCAGCATAGTTTCAAGGAACTCATCCCCCACCTCTAGCTGCAGGACATTGGTTAAATCTACACCTCCAGACTCCCCCGAACGGACCAACCCAAGGACTCCAGCTCCAGACCATTCACGTCCTCCTGTGACCTCCAATTTCCCCTTGTCTCTCTGTTGCCAATCGTCTTCTGTCTCTCATCGGAATGGTGACCGTATTTTCAACGACTTCCTCCTGCGCCAAGATCCGCAGACGGGCCACTTAACTCTGGTGCCGGTGCATATAACAGCACCTGTGTCCTCCCACAGACCAGAGCCCAACGCCCCCCTGACCACCAACTTCCTCCGGGATCAACCAGGTGGCACCCCTGACCAACTGACCCCTGGCCAGGGAGAGGAACCTCTGTGGGATTGCCGTGATGGCAGACTCTCGGACTCCACGGGGTCCGTTTCCCATCCCTGCAACGGAGAAGGACGTCCAAGTCCAGGCGTATGTGAGGCTGAACCTGCATCTGGGTCTGGTGGACCTCCTCCAGGAGGTTCCCCTCCACGATGCTCTCCCCGGATCATCGGTCCCCTACAGGAGGTTAATGGCCTGCTCAGGGCAGAGTTTGCTTTTGATGGTTATCTGGAGAATGATGTGGAGGATTTACCGATGGGTAAGTAGCAAGGAGGCGTTCATTAACCTATACGTTTCTTATCACCTGTTTGTTGAGAAAGTTGTGGCTACACTTTACAGTAGATGAGCTGTAGAGCCGTATGCAGCCATTACACATCATAATACATTTGCATTGCAAGCCACACCAGTTAGTAAGACAGCAAAAATAGATCTGACATCAGGCTAGTAGCCCAGAAACTCTCTTCTTCTCCTAAGGAATTTGCATTGATGAATTGCATTGTCAATGGGTACTAGAGTTGTGTGATTAGACGGCAGATAGTCTAGCAGTGTCTTTGGGAATCTAACCGAAAGGTGGCAACATCCAATCCCATGCTGGTGAGGTCATTTTGGCTTTGACCAAGAAAGGTTAATATTAAATCCTTATCTATGTGGCTCTGGATGATAGCGTTTGATTCAAGTGTATGACATTTGGTGTGAAGATTTCTGTCCACCAAATCGTATAATTAGTATATCATCTATTCATGTATTCACAGGGGAGTATATCTTGTCTCTAAAGGACCTACAGTACCAGACGTTCTGTAATGTTGTCAAAGAGAAGTTCTGTGACCTTTACTGGGAGAAGGACTTATTGAGAGTGCTACACTGTGTTGTCAACCACAGCCAAATGCCTCTGTGAGTAGGTCCTTTCATTGGTGATTTTAAATTCTGGTCTTTCAATAACAAAAGAGAAATAATACAAGTGAAATGAAAGCTTCACTTTTATTCACAGAAGTACACCACTGATCTTGTTATTTGGAACATCACTGAATCTCTAGTGATAATATATCCTTAGTTAAAACAACAACAGTGCCAGTTTCATTCAACTGTCTTTAGCTGAAATGGCGGTCAATAATATCAAAATCATTTTGTTTTCCTCAGAAGTATCCTCTGTCTACAAGTTTATTCAGTAAATAAGCTTATATTGTTTCTCTGAGCAGGGGACAAGCCCCAAATTGCCAGTGTGTGTTTAGAATTGTTATTTATCTCACACTACTGTATACCCACACACAACAGAAGATTCTCTCCACTCGCACACTCCGACTTGCCCGGGCTTTCTTCAACAAGAAAGGTCCCTTTGGAAACAGCCTGTGTTTTTTGTTTGTCTCGAGAGATAGAGACAGCATCAGCCTGTAAGACCACTGGCAAAGCCATTGAAGCTCCATTTCAGTTGGTTCTGTTTTTTCTTCACAACTGACAGAACCCTCTCATAGACGTTAAACGTGCCACAGCTTCATTTGGTCTGTATCCCCCATGAGGTTGAAGCTCCACTCAGTTGACTACATTAAAATGTCCTCAATGACACTCAGTCTGCGAAACTACCTTTTGGCCACTAGAGGCCGCTACCTGTGTGGTTCTCCCTTATCTTTGAGACAACCCTAAGCATCCATATGGTGTGTAAATTAAGGAAATTGATGAATTAAGTCCCACTCCTTTATATCCATGTGCACGGTATGCAGACTGATGGAGGGGCACGTGTGTGGAGTGTTGAGTAGAACTTCAGCTTATTTGGAAAACATTGAATGGTTGAGATGCTCTTAACCCCTAGGGCATTATGTTGCTCGAACCTTTCATCTTCTGTGAGGATGGGAAAGACAGATCTCACAGGCCTGGACAGACAGATGGACTCACAAACACACACACACACACACACACACACACACAACCAGAAGCTCTTCTCTGAAGTGGAGCTTTCAGACTGTCCACTGGAGTACTGCTTGGATAGCTCAATGAAGACATTCTGTTGCTTCATCCCTCTACTTTTGAAACAAACAGACAAACTCTGATTTGGAGACAAACATATGTGGGCAACTCAACCTTGGAAATCAACAATCTTCCGAGGATTATCATTTGGTTTGTTTTTAAAGCAAATTATCTGATTTGTTTGTTTGGATCTATTTATTTGTGTTACCATAATTAACTGTTTTCATTGTCTGTCTAGATTTTTGATGTTATTATGTTGTAGCTGATGTGTCCTGCTGGGTTGTTATTCCCTCTGTCTGTATGTTTTGTTTATGTCATGTCTCATTACTGCCTGTGAGCTTTTACTTACTATTAGTCTAAGCTCTTTTAGTCTGCTTTTTTGTTTCATGTTCTTTTCTAATCAAAGTTGTCCATGCTTTGTCTACGTTTTGTGTGTTTTGAATCAGTATGAAGGTCTTTGTTGTGTTTTTATTGAATTTCTTTTTAAAATATATTTCCGATAGATACATTGGGGAGAGAAAGAGTTCTCGCTGAAAGAGCAGTTGGGTCAGATCAGATGCTATGTTTACCGGAGGTCGTGGCCCTGCCTGCCAGCCTACGCGGGCCATTATCTTTGTGTTGTGACTGTGTAGGTTCCATCTGCCAAGTGCCGTGTGTGTTTGGCTGTGATGGTTATGACTGGCTGTGACTGACTGGCTGTTGTGTTTTGTTTGCTGCGTCTCTCCCTCTGTCTCCGGATGCTGCTGTCACATGCAGAGGCTCCAGTGAACCGTCACCATCAAAGCCTTGGCAAAGGGCATCTCTGAGTGCTGCTGGCTGGAGAGGGGAGGAGAGGGATGTGCCTTGGCATGATCATGCCGACCTGAACGAACACCTGCTCCACAGTGATCCTGTAGCTTCAGACCCAACGAAGACTTTGGAGAGAGACGTGGGGGCCTTGTCTGCTCAGGGAGAAACAGAGGGAATAACTGAAAATAGAGACATCCAATCAGAGGAAGGTCAACATCAATGTCCAGGTAGGACAGTGACTTCACAACTGTCATAATTGTTACCATTACCTCACAGCTTTCAACTCTGTTACCATGATTTCCCATCTGTTATCACTGTTACCTTTGTGTTTCAACTCATATGTGAATATTACCTCACAACTGTCTTCTTTGTTACAAGTACCTCAGAAATGTCAGCACTGTTACCATGACTTCATAACTGTCAGAACTACTACCATTAACTTACTACAGTAATCTCTACCATAACCTCACATTTGTAATCACTGTTGCATTACCTCACAACTTTCATCTTTCTTAACATCACAGCCGTCATCTCTGTTACCATTATCGCAGATAGCAATGAGCGATTGCTTGACCGGCAGCCCTCCGAAGGCATCGAGGACCGCACACTAGCGTGATTGCAAATCATTTTATTGACAGCTCATTGGCGACAGACAACTTTACTATGCGGCAGCCGAGCTCCTACAATGGACAATGTAACTCAAGTGAAGGTTTGGTGACAAATCAAAAGATAGATACATTTGCATCAGGATCTGCTACTATGTTTACTAAATAATATAGTAAAAGACATAGTCAAATACACATTAAAGCATCAGAGCAGAATAATCACAGTGCCATAGCATTATAGTCAAAGATGACAACTTAGCATTTTTCGTGTAGACTTATGTGTGTACACTTAACACTTACTCTACACCAACACATTTAAAACAGCCTACAAAACAGTTTTATAAAATATAAAGCATTAAGCATTATCAGGAGCTGGCTATAATAACCTGCAGACCAACTCGAAGCGTTTATCTTTAGTAGGGGATGGAGCAAGCAGGAACTGTAAAAATTCTCTAACAATGCAGACTGCAAAGATGGCTCGAAAACTTGGTAGGTTGCTGCTGCTGATTGCCTTGACATTAAAACAAATTTAATCTCAGTTAATCTCAGCTCTGAGCTACAGCTAAATTCCTGTAGATTTTTTAATGAAGCTTAAGCAGCTAATGACATGGTTGCCAACTCCTGCAGGAACCTACTGCAGAAACTTCTCTAATCATATAGCCTACTGGGCCAATTGAGCAGAAACTGAGGAGGCCCATAACTACTATTTCAACATACTTAAAGACCCTGTTTTAAATGTAAGCATCAAAGACTGCAATACTAGTTTTATATTTGTGTAAAAAAAGAACAACAAACCCTATTGCACTGGTTCAGGCCTTGGGACCCAAAGTACTGCTGATTGTCATTCTAGCCCTCCCAATATTGACTCATTTAGACCTGAGACACCTGGTGAATGCAATTAACTATTAGATAGAATAGAAAACTAGCAGTAGACTATGACCCCAAGAACTCCATTCCCACCGTCAACCATGGAGGTGGAAACATTATGCTTTGGGAGTGTTTTTCTGCAAGGGGACAGGACAATTTAAATGCATCAAAAGGACGATGGACGGGGCCATGTACGGGAAGAATCTCGTACATGGCCCCGTCCATTGGAATCTCCTTCCCTTAGCTAGGGCATTGAATCTGGATCATGGATGAGTATTCCAGAATGACAATGAACCAAAACACACGGCCAAGGCTACAAAGAGTGGCTCAAGAAGAAGCACATTAATTAAAAACATCAGCCTCGAAACCTTAATGACTTAGAGAAGATCTGCAAAGAGGAGTTGGACAAAATCCCTCTGGAGATATGTGCAAACCTGGTGGCCAACTACAAGAAACGTCTGACCTCTGTAATTTTTTGTTGTTATTCTGTCTCTCACTGTTCAAATAAACCTTTTCATTAAAATGAAAGACTGATCGTTTTTTTGTCAGTGGACAAAAGTTCAAAATCAGCAGGGGATCAAATACTTTTTCCCTCACTGTATGTGTGCTCAAATCAAGCATTGAAAGGCATTTGGATCAACTTGTTAGAGAATTGACGGGCTGTTGGATTAAATTGTTAAGAGCACAGCATATTCAGGAAGGCCCAAATCACACTGTGATGCAACAATAATCTCCTCAGCTGGAGAGTGTTGTTGTGGAAACAGGACACATTACTTCCGCTCCATTTAAATATTTAAAGTATCCTAATATATAATATATATCATATACAAAAGACATAGACACGTTGTTGACATGCACACAAACACCCCTTTCAGTTTTACACAAAACACTTCATGGTGTGAGACGATTATTCTGGGCAAAAATAGACTGTTCATACTGGTAGGTGGAAGGTGAACATGGCCCAGGCTCCTGAATATCAGCACTGCAAGTTTGCTCTGACAAGTGTCTGTTCAGGCATATTATGAGGGATACCATCTAACATTCAAATGTGCAATCCATTCCAAAAATTAGCCCCTCCCTATGAACTTCAAAATGAGCCCCACACCTGAATAACAACATCAGAAGTCATCAACAGAAAATTCTACCAATTTTCTCTTCACTGTGAATGTATGTTGATGCTGGCTCCTAGTTGGATTTGTCTAAGCTGGCTGGCAGTCAGGTCAAGAAGTAAAATCTAGAAATGTACATCATCATATGATGTCAATCATTCACAACACGTTTGACAAAATCCATTACATACCACAAGCACTCCTAACAGTTAAGTAGATTTGTTTTCTCTTTCTGTCTGTGCTCTGCCTGTTTCCTGGTCCAGGATTAAGAGAGCCTGAGGGTTCAGCCAAGGGGGGCATGGAATGTGACAAACATCCAGTGGGGGGCAGCGATGAAAGCCCCTCTGAAGTTTGTCTGTGGGGGGCGGACAAGCCTCTGAGGTTGGCACGCCCGGACCAGATGAGTTCCGACCTCACCGAGGAGATGGAGGACACAGACTCTCTGGTGTCGGAGCATCTCCTCTCCACCAGCTCTGGAACGGACGAGTCCGGCCACGGTCTCGGCCCAGCCTGGGCCCTGGCCTTCTATGGTGAGGACTGTTTCAGTCAGGATGTGGTGGAGTATGCAATGAACCTGGGACACCACTGTGAGTCACCGTGCCTGGAGCTGAAAGCACAGGTAAGTAAACTGGGAATAGAATAAGCGACTGTGCTGAAGTAAAACATAATCTGAGACTGTTGTGCGTAAAATGTTTGCATTTTCTTAGGGTCGTATTTTGGGATTTTTTCCTAATTTGTATGTATGACTTTTAGAATACATTATATGGTAAATGGAATTACTTGTATTTTGAAGATCAGACATAGTTTTCTAGTGTGTTTACCAAATGGTGTGATTTAAATGGGAAATAATTATATTGAAACTGAGTAATGTATTATCATGTTTGTCTCAGTGTTGTGTAGTTGTCCAACACTTTATAATTCTACTACTAAACCATAATTTGACTCTCATTATATTAAAAAGACTCCTTTTGGATAGGATTTTATCCATGTATTGTAAGTCTCATTATAGGCAATGATCAAGCTTTATTCATTTCATTAGTACATAACAGTCTTAAGAGGTATGCAATTTGTATTAGCGTCATCCATCTCATTTGAAATGATTAGATAGAATGATGGCCTATAAAACCACTCATTGAAATTTTGAGCATGCACCAAAGCAGGGGTTTTTCAAACTGGGGTCCCCGAAGGTACAGCAAGTGTCTATTAAGATTATTCTACTTTTTCCTTCACCAATTCTCTTTACTAATTTCTTTACTAATTCTCTTAGCAATTTTTTTCACATATTCCATAAAAGACATCGGTATATTAACAGTACATGTTTGGTACAATCTTGATTTTTATTCCAGTCTTAACTAAATAGATGTTTTTCATTAATATACATATAGCCTCTACACTTGTGTGTCTAACTCTGTAACCTCACGGTAGTTAGGGTCTTATTACTGATGGCCAAGCAGGACACATGCCCTGTTGGTCCAACCTCCAGGGGGCCCCAAACCAATTCCGAAACCAATTATTTCCAGTGGCTTACTGCGGGCCCAAAAGTCTATAGCCAGCTCTGCCAGACATATGAAAATAGAATAGGTCAGGGCAAACATTTTACAATTAAAAGAATATGCTTCAACACTGCAAAATGATCTCTCAGCCATAGCTAAATATTTCAAGAATCGCTGGATTAACGTTGTTGATTATTGCTCACAAGCTGCAAGCACTCGTCATTTGCACCTATATAATTGTGTGTAGGGGGTCTGTGCCCAAGGGCTCTTGACATAGGAGATTAAAAACTGCTGCATCAAAAAACATTCTTGATATAATTTATCATCTATAAATGGCTACATGATATAATAGAAATGTCACTTTGAAAGTCCAGGAATGTATTTAAGTACAGTACCGTTTAAAAATGTGTGTGTGTGTATGTGTATCTTCTGTTGACGTTGAGCAGAAAAGTGTGTGTGTGTGTGTGTGTGTGTGTGTGTACTGTTGTGGGATAAAATACAATTCTGAACACAAACACAGGCAATTTTGGGCTTGGCCCCAGCTCAGAGAAACAACAGAAGCTTGTTTACTGAATAAACTTGTAGACAGAAGATAGTTCTGAGGAAAACATTTTTTTTTTAGATATTATTGACCGCCACTTCAGCTAATGACAGTTGAATAAAACAGGCACTATTGTTGTTTTATCTAAGGATATACACTACCGTTCAAAAGTTTGTGGTTACTTAGGAATGTCCTCGTATTCCATGAAATCATATATGAAATTAGTTTGAACAGGAAATATTCCAAAATGAATAGGATATAAAATCACTGACGAAGTTAATAATAATGTATTTTAATTGACTTGTTGAAATAAAACTTCACATTTTGCTTTCATCAAAGAATACTCAATTTGCAGCAATTACAGACTGATTTTTGGCATTCTAGTTGTCAATTTGTTGAGTTAATCTGTAGAGATTTCCCCGATGCATTTTGATGGGCACTTCGGAACTCACCATACTTGCATAGTTTGGAGCTGTGCTCTGGGTCATTGTCCTTTTGTAGGAGGAAATTGGCTCCAATCAAACGCCATCCACGGGGCATGGCTTAGTATTGCAAAATGGAGTGATCCCTTTTTCCCTGTACAAATCTCCCACTTTACCACCACCAAAGCAACCCCAGACCATCACATTGTCTCCACCATGCTGGACAGATGGTGTCAAGCACTCCACCAGCATTTTTTCATTTGGTCTGCGTCTCACAAATGTTCTACTTTGTGTTACAAACACCTCAAGCATTGTTTGTTTATAACACTTTTTTCCAACCTTCTTCTGTCCAGTGTCTGTGTTCTTTCAACCTTCTTTTCTTTTTATTGGCCAGTCTGAGATATGTCTTTTTCTTTGCAACTCTGTCTAGAAGGCCAGCATTACCTCTTAACTGTTGACAGTGAGAGCTGTTTTGTGGGTACTATTTAATGAAGCTGCCAGTTGAGGACCTGTGAAGTTTCTGTTTTTCAAACTACACACTCTAATGTATTTGTCCTCTTGCTCAGGTGTGCACTGTGGCCTGTCACTCCTTTCTATTTCCATTCTATTGTATAGAAACACTTGTTGTTCTTTTAAGGGAGGAGTACAGTGTTGTACGAGATCTTCAGTTTCTTGCATTTTCTCACATGAAATACCCTTTGTTTGTGGCTATTTTCAGTCTGTTTAATTGCTTCTTTAAATTTCAACTGTACTAACATAATTGCAAAACTATTTCTAATGGTCAATTGGGCTTTTAAAATGATCAACTTGGATTAGCAAACACAACGTGCCATTGGAACACAGGACTGATGGTGGCGGATAATGGGCTTCTGTAACCTATGTAGATATTCTATTTAAAATCTGTCATTTCCAGCTACAATAGCCATTTCCAAAATTAACAATGTCTACACTGTATTTCTGATGAATTTTATTTTATTTTAATGAAAAATAAGGTGAATTCTAAGTGACCCCAAGCTTTTGATTGGTAGTATATATACAGTATGTACACATATGCAGTACCAGTCAAAGTTTTGGATACACCTATTATAATTGTACCCATATTTTGACTGGTATTGGTATTATATGTTTGGACATGCATATTATGAAAACTTTGTGAAGATGTGTGAAACATACCGCAGAAAAACTGCTGTGTAGCCAGAGAATGAACATGATTTGTGATGCCTAGGAAGAGAGATGAAGGTTTTAGGGTAATTGGCACATTATATTCTACTAACTGGTATTGAATATTAATATGACACATCCACCATTTTGCAGAAAGGTCATTATCATGCATAATAGATTACAAATGGACTGTCTTTGTCTGTGTATGCTTTGATGGTAATGATGTCGATTTTTATCTTCTCCTTTCCTGTAGCAGTCTGACCCCCCCATTCTAACACCTTAATAGCCATTGGTGCATATCAGGATCAGATGTATCCCTATCTCTCACTTCAAAAGACCTATTGATTTTTGTTACCATAGTGAGAAATTCAAGGGGAGTGATGGCCCTGTGCAAACAGTACATTGGAGACAAGGCCTTTGGTGTACTTCATACAAAACCTTAGAAAACAAGGTTTATAATGGGTTATAAACACAACAACACCTCAAAGAATAATTAGATACAAATATTTTTTTGGGGAATATTAAAGGATTCTACGTTTCCTACAGGGACAACCAAAGAACCTCATTCAGTTTTTGGTGAATGTGTAATCTGATTTACATATTGTATTTTCTCCTTCTAGGAACTTCAACAGCAGATCACCATCGAGATGAAGAATCTGAAAAAGACCAGGAATTTCTATCAAAAGCTGTTCCATCAAGAGAGGAAAAACAAGGGTTGTTATTTACCCTTCATCACTTCTAAGATCGCCATATTAAAATTTTGATTGACAAATACAGAAATAAATGTACAAATTCAGTTTGTTTTCTTTGAAGTTTCAGAAACTAGGCTGATGCTGTCCAAACTCAAGGTTCAGTTGGAGGAATTGAGGTCCAAAGTGGAGTTCTTAGTCTCTGTGAAGAAATATCTTGAGGTATCTTGAGGTTTCACTTATTCAAGTACAATTAACATATCCCTAAATGTTTGTCATTTCAAACTGATAATGTGACCCAACAAACATAAAGTTAATGGTTGTTGGCACATATCACTTGTTGGTGACTGCTTCTAAAAGGTTGTTGAAACTGGTGAACAGCACTTTTGCTCCACTCCAGGTAGGATTAAAAAGTATTAAAAAAAACAGAATGCATCAGCACATACAAAGTATAAGTTAATTGTGACTTTTGTAAATAGCATCCAATCAAAAACCATTTTCTTTAAAAATGTTATGTAATAGGCCAATTTAAGTGCTCTGGTCAATATAGTAACCTAAAAAGATTTGGATAGAAAATTGTGTGTAACACCAGTCTTTATTAATGCAAAAACAAATTCACCCATAACAATTTCTTTACTTGTTTATCTTCAAGTAGGCCTATACCAGTAAAATCAGAAATTAATAGAACATAAAACAAAACTCAATAACATATACCTCACCACTCCACCACAACCTCAAAGTATGACAACGACTTTGCACATGCTGCGTAAATGTACACCGCGGTGTCCTACAACCAACCATCACAGCCCATATACCACAGCTTCTTCATCAGTACATACATAAGCAAATGATAACCAGGCAAGAACATACTCTTATAACCAACATGAATCAGCTTATCACCAAGGCTGAACCACAGTTAAAACATGCCCTCAAATAAAAAAATTATAAAAAAAGATTAAAAACATCTATTTGTCTCCACATGTTGTAATTAATTAATTATAGATTTACTACAATTATTTAGTATATATATATATATATATATAGATCAAATTTCATGTGCCTAATACATTTGCCCACTACTGTATCTCATTTACGTAGTTATTCAGACCCTTTGGTAGCGATCACTGCTTTGATCTTTGCCAAGAAAGTTTGAAACTCTATTAGTTGCCGTTGGGTTCTTGGTCACCTCCCCTGACCAAGGCCCCTTCATGTCGGACAACCAGCTCTACAAAAAGTATTGGTGGTTTGAAACATTTTCCATTTCAGTTTGATAGAACCCACTGTGCTCCTGGAAACTTTCAATGATTTTGACATTTATTATAACCTGCCCCAGTTCTTTGGATCATTATCTCAGAGAACTTACAACAGTTCATTGGTTCATGGTTGTTTTTCCCCTCTGACATGCACCGTAAAATGTAGGACCTTGACAAGACATTGAGTTCTTCACTTCTGTGTCCTTGTTCGTTCCATGTATATGTTTTAATTTTATAGTTATAATTGATTGCAGATTTTTCATTTTATTAGACAATTATTTTTAAGCCAACTTCAAGGCATATTTGCGTAATATCCTGGGGATGACATCTGATCTCAGACAATCTTCTTCATATCAGACGACAAACTGTTTCACGTATATTTTTTTAAACTTGAAGTTAGGAAGTGAGGCGTAATGGCACTTCTTTGTCTGTGAAAATGCAGATTATTGGACAAAACATTCATATTTTTAAAGTACATTGCTGATAGTATGACAGTGGTTGTTGATTCACATGACTGATGCTTTGCTTGTTGTGGTTGATTGGTGGCCCTTGTCCTGGTTGTTTTTGTCAGGTTCTGAGTGTGGATCAGTGGGGTGTGGATGTGTCCCTCCTCCCCTCCCTGGCAGCCTCTGGTCCAGGGACCCCTCTGAATCTCCAACCTTCAGAGGAGTCAGCAGTGCTTGGATCCGTGTCTATGTCTTGGGCAGGGAGAGGGAAGAGCAGCCTGCAGGCTGCCACACCCCTGGGTCTTATGGCATACCTCTATGCCAGGTAAAGGAACTACAAATACTGCAGTGACATTTTACAGTACTGTATTGACAGGTTACAATACCAGGTTTACAGTTTACAGTAATATCTTGACAGTTTACAGTAAAGACATTTGTCCTTAATTATCTAGTCATGTTGTGTAGGGATATACTGCAGATATTTATTTTAACAGATACCAAAGCATACCCTGTGTATATCTTCTCTGACAGAAATGCTGCCTTGGAGGGCTACATCCAGCAGTTCCTGTACACATACCGCTATTTCTGTACCCCTCAGGATCTCCTGCAATTCCTGATGGACAAATTGAGCAGTGCAGCAGCGTATGTAGACTACCATGGCAGAAATACAAAAATTACAGAATGACATGAAACACAAATGAATGTGAGAGCTCTTTGGATGTGTGGGTGTCCATTATTTTATGGGCAATTTATACATAATATTGCTGAGGTTGGCAAGTCTTCCACATAGGGCAGAGCTTTCAATGTGTGGCACCTTAAACTAGTAACTTGATATTAAGAGGTACAACATTTCGCTGCATTCGACATTTAATTTGCCTAGAGCAACTGCTTTAGATAAAGTTGGTTTGGGATGATTAGATAACAGGCACTTAGAGTAGAAGTATCCTAAATCTTTAAATTAATTGGGCTTGGATATAGCTTGTACAAAGACCTTCTGTGTAGTCATTCCAGTTCTGATGTTATGCTTTTTTTCTGGATGTGTGTTCAGTGGTGTAGATGTGTCTGAAGACCGGGCTAAGGTATACCACCGGAGCCTGGATGTTCTGCAAACATGGCTGACAGTTTGCAGGCTGGTGGACTTCTGTCCCACGTCCACCCTGCAGACAACATTGGAACATTTCCTCATGACTGAAGTAATGCAAGAGCTAATCGAGCAAATGATACGCAAGATAAATCTCAACTAATCAGCAAAAAATCCAATCAGTGAATTCATTATTATAAATGTTTTTAAATGAAACCTACAATACACTTAAAGGTTTTTGGAATGCTCTGGTTATTATTTATGTAGGTGTCTCCTGTAGACAGCAGGGGAGAGAGGCTTCTAGCCACTCTTCAGAGCTCTCCCAGAAAGAGGTGGAGCCAAGGCTATGGGGGCCCAATCAGCATGCTGGATGATAAGGATGCACTTCCAGTTCACACCTTTGGCAGAAAGTCATCCATAGAGGACTCTGGAAGGAAGGTCCATAAATGTCAGCTCGTGCGAGGGACGGAGGTGAAGCAGACTGCGGAGACGATAAGTTTGTGTTCATATATTTAATAGATTCGAGCTGGCTTATGCTCATCAATGGTGAGACAATAACACGCAAAGACAGGGGGGAACAGAGGACACATATATACTGGAATGGTAACGACTGGATGAGAATCATGTGCGCTAAACAGGACAA
>JACXGJ010003644.1:0-52027 GCA_016801105.1 Esox niger
CACACACACACACACACACACACACACACACACACACACACACACACACACCTATACATACAAACATAGACAAACACTCGTAAACATAAATATAAACACTGTTTATGACCACACTACAGCCTGGTCCTGTGTCAGTTGGTAGAGCATGCTTTCAATGCCAGGCTGGTGGCTTAAACTCCTCTAAGTGTCTGAAAACCTATGTAAGTGGCTCTGGATAAAGGTTCCGTTCAATGTCAATCTATTGTTATGATCTGTAGTAAACCCCATGACATACATTTCCAGATGCAAACCAGTCCAGAATGGACGAAATATTTGACCTAATCTATAAATGGCTCTGAATTAGATTGTCTGTTAAATTACTTAAATGTAAATGCGAGCAGCTGCACTTGTCTTGCTAGTGTCCGGGAGAAGTGAGTGATGTAAGATCATTTCCAATTAAAGCCAGGGACTCTCTCTAATGGTAATCTGGAGCAGCGATCCGTCTCTCTGAAAGCCTAAATGATATTGAAGAGAGTTCTGTACTCACGGTTTTCTCTCAGTCAGACGATGTGAAGTACAGTAGAGTTCTCAAGGTAGCGATCACACACACACACTACGCAATCGGTGGTATGGGCAACTGTAGAGAGACACAGGGGAAGAGGAAATGAGAAGTCAGTGATTAATGTAAAGAACCAATCGCGTGGACAGCGGCCATCTGTAGGCCAGGAAGGGTCCATGGCAAAAGCAGACACATTTTTCATCTGTTCAGCACCATGGACAGTGTCTCGTGACTACAGCCACTGTAGGCGAGACACACACCCTGTTCAGTGCCATTGACAGATCTCTATCTGTAATCAGTTCAGCACCATGGATAACAACCAATCTAAAACCACTCAGCAACTAAGCAGCTGCTGGCCATTATTTCAGCAATCAGCCTGGCAGGGATATCACGTTGAAAACAGAACAATCAGAATCTCAGAAACTCCAGAATGAAAAACGGTACCATCTGGAGTCTTTATAACCTGGGTCTCGCAGTGTCCAAAGTGGTTCACGCTGAGCTTCCAGGTTGCATTGACAAGTGGTAAACATTGGTGGCATTGCTGTGTATATCAGATTTCCAAGCTGGATTGCTGGACAGGAGTCACAACCATGTTTCCCAAAATTTTGTGACACTGCATAAAATGCAAATTATAACAGAATGCAATTATGCTAATCATTTAAACCCTATATTCAATAGAAAATAATACTAAGTATAATACATAACTTATAAAATGTAGAAACAGAAATGTTATCGTTTTTTTAAAAACACGCTCACATTGAATTTGATACCAGCAACAAGTTTCAAAAAAGTTGAAAATTGAGTTCTATATAATATCACAGTTGGTTGGACTGGTAACACAGCAGGAGACAGGAACATTGTGTGGTCAGGATGGGAAGTGTACATTAAATCAATTTAGAATTTCTTTAAAAGTTTTAAGTGAGTTATTATGAGTAAAACTTCCTTTCAAAGGGAACTATCTCTGCCAAGTCATTTCTGCTCCAGTGTTTTCCCAAGCTTATACACTGAAATACACTACAGTTGTATATAGGTCTCTCCATTAAAGCCCCCCATTTGATTGTATAATTTGTATTTGGAGGTGGATAATGTTTTCTGTCAACCCGAGGACCAAGGAAGTGACAATGCAATACAAGATGGACATTATGATGCAGATTAATCAGAATAAATCGATCAGAAATACAGCCAAATCATTAAGAGTGCCAAAATCAACTGTTTGGTACATTAAGAGTAAAGCACTGGTTAGGTCAGCAATGGCAATTGACCTGGTAGACCAAGTGGACCACCATAAAATGCTTACCAATATGAAGAATTGTCTAACAAATCAGTAACCCTCTCCAGGAGGTAGCCGTGCATGTGCCAGCCACTCCCATTTGAAGAAGACTTCACCAGCCAAATGGCAAAGTGCCAAAACACACTGCTTAGCCTCTAAAACAGGATGGATATTCAAAATACCGAAAAGATCTTGCAGAATTCAGGGAAAAGGTGTTGTGGGCCAATGAGAGAAATACAAACATATATCAGAGCTATAGTAAGAGGAAAGTGCAAAGGGAAAAAAGGAACTTGCTCATTAACGTGTAAAATAAGGAGGGGACGTTATGCCACCACTGGAAAGTCGAATGAATTCTGAAATGTAGAAACATCTTGTCTGCTCTGAATGCCTTGAATTCAGGACAATAACCCCAAACATTCTACTAAAGCAAACAATATTTTTTTCAGGGCCAACAAATTGAATGTTCCTGACTGGGCACTTCAATCACTCAAACTGAAACCAATTAAGCATGTGTTTCATTTGTTGTAAACTACACTGCAGGCAACAATGGCCCAAAAGAAACAGGAACTCAAGATGGCTACAGAGGCTGTGCTGAGCCTCACTGGAAAATGTCTGGTGATGTCTTGTGTCGCATACTTCAGCTAGACATTGAATGCGAAGGATTTGCAACGAAGTACTAAAAATGACACATTTATTCACGAGTTTGCCAACTATATTGGTGGGGGAGGGGTCATCCCTATATGGTTTACTGTTAATGGATGTACCTATCCTCAAATTAAAGCTGACAGTCTGAAGTTCAATCATGGTCTCATTTCAAATTTAATGTCCTGGAGTAGAGAGACCAAACAAGAAAACGTATGCTGTGGTGAAAATACTTCTGGACTGCACTATATATCTCAATGCACTATCACCATGGCATGTGGATTGTATGATACCAGTGCACATGCATTGACACACACATATAGGCACAAAGTGACACACTCACGCACTGAGACAAACACTTTGAGTTGGCCTCCTTTAATTAAGGGTCTGGAAATCTTAATGGGGTTAAAAATAGTCTCATTAATTTTGATAATTGCACAAATGAGATATATCCCTTTTTCAAAGCTGTCATGCCAGAAGAGCTGATCAGAGCAAGAACTTGACAGAGAGCCAGAGGAAAAGACAAGGAAGGGAGAGAGGAAAAGAGAAAACCAAAGGGGAAGAGAGACATAGAGTGTGAGAGAGAGGAAAAGAGAAATAAAGGAAATCGGCTAACTCCAACAAAACAATCTCTCTGTTCCTGTGTGAAGTGACAGGAGACTCAGGAGTATTCAAACCAACTGTAGGAAAGCCAGCTCTGGAATTGAGACTTGACATAAAAGCACAAGTTGTGTTAATTAGAACCAAATGAAGCACAGGCAAGCTCCCAGGGTGATAGGCATCATTAGTTTTCTCTCTCATACTCACACAGGACTGATCACTCTGCTCCACTATAAGTTATCTCCATGGTTACATTATTGTAAACCCTCCTCGCGGATCAGATAGACACGAGGATTAAAAAGGAGCACTGAATCTAACGGTCCCCATGCAAAAACTTGTCGAAGTCTTGTTTTCTTCAAATTTGTTATGTTGGAAACCAATTCGTACATCAGAACACCTTCATATGGATGGTCATGTAAATGTATGACTTTAATCAATCACTTCATTTTTATATAATTGAATGAATAGACTTTTGTCATGGTTAAAAAATTCAAATGAAAATTAAAACAGTTTCAAGTGTTTAAGATTAATACTTTTTTTAAGAGCTGATGCTCAGTTGATTTCTCAGTGGCAGAGAAAAAGAGTTCAAACTCCATGCTTTGAAAACAGTGTTGGTAAAGGAGGAGTCCCCACATGCTTGTGGGAACAATCACAAATGCATTAATGGAGTTTAGACCATATGAAACTAGTCAAGAGCTTTTCCTGATAATTCTTTTTAATGTTTGCATGACATTTCATCCAAAGTGACTTTCAGATATGTGTGGGTGCTGTCTGCAGGCACATTACAGAATGTACAGGTTTGTTTAAATATGCATAAAAATTCTGTGCCTTTGGCTATTTCTCAGATTCTTTGTATGTCTGTCTCTTCTATGTCTGTCTGTGTTTTTCCTCCTCTGTCTGTCTGTAAGATGGTCTCCATCCCTGTCCCTGTCTGTCAATTTCACTGTGTTTTACTCAGTGTCCATCTCTGTCTCTGTGTTTGTATCTGAGTTGGTCTCTGGGTCTGTCTCTGTCCCTGTCTATGTCTTTCTTTGTGTCTATCTCTGTCATCTACAAGGCATCAATGCAGGTATCATTGATGGTAAGTGTACATACAGTCCTGTACACAGGTTCAAAAATTTGTTTTTATGAGTTTCGGTTTTCAGCCCAACAGCCAGGAGAAGAGAAAATTATAACCAACACAATGACATGTCAAAAAGATCTGGCAACAGTACTTCCCTCCGCTACACAGTCCAACTCACCCCATCCCCCCTCTCCCACTCTGAAACACTCTGTCTTTCGGCAACTTTCTCTTTCCCAAAAGCCCTTAAAAACACTCTCTGCATACAATGATTATCTATTTTCCATCCCCCCATTTCATCCCTCCATCCCTTCTCCTCTGTTTTCTGCCAGCCCGTTTTCTCACTGAAAGGAGATAGTATTGTTATTCCGGCGACCACGGCCAACAGAAGCTGCTGCTCTTCGCCCACCCCTCCCTCTTTCAGTCCTTCTCCCCCACCTACCTTTCCCTCCCTCCCTCCCTCCCTCTGTCAATTTGCTTCTTCATCTCTCTTCCCTCCCTCTCAGATAAAGCAGTTTTGTTTGTGGCCGTGGGGTTCCACAAGTCCCTGATCTCTGTCCAGCACTGGCTACTCTCTCTCATTTCTCCTTCCCAGGTCTTCCCAGGCCAAACAGTCCTGCTCTGAGACTCCTCTCCCTCCATGCTGGCCTGTTCTCATGCTACCTGCACAAATATTGACCCACCACAATATCCGCTCCACATCTTTATCTCTGTCATACTAACTCATTGGCTTATCTATCATTTGTCCTGGGTCTGATAAAGGTTCATCTACTGTGTTTTATATTGTCTTTATGGTCACAAACAACAAGCTGGTCACATAGTAAAATATTAAGTTACTCATTTTACCTAGAGGTCAGAGCAGAAAACATCCGTAGAAGATATATACAGTGGGTATAGAAATGCCATGTTTTTGGGATGTAAAGGAATAAGACAAAGAAAATCATGTCAGAACTTTTTCCACTTTTAATGTGAACAGTTCAATTGAAAAAAAAAAAACTTACAATAACCCGGTTCCTCTTATAACTGGGGATGTGACTGTGTTCAGAATTAACATATAACATTCAAACTCATGTTGAATAAAAGTCATACACACCTGTTATCATTTAAAGTGAATCTGATAAATCACAAATAAAGTTCAGCAGTTCTAGTAGGACATTTACTTGGTTGCATCTCAAAGCAAAAGCCATGGTCTGCAGAGAGCTTCCAATACATAAGAGGGATCTCATTTTTGAAAGATATCAGTCAGGAGATGGTTACAAAATAATTTCCACAACATATATATATATATATAGATATACCATGGAACACAGTGAAGACAGTCATCATGAAGTGGAGAAAATGGGGCACAACAAAGAAATTAACAAAGAACTGGACGTCCCTCCAAAATGTATGAAAAGAGAATAAAAAAACAGGTCAGGGTATCAAGTACTGGCTGTGTGCAACATGTGACAACAATCTCCTGTATTCTTCATATGAATGGGCTATGGGGTAGGGTGGCAAGACGGAAGCCTTTTCTTACATAAAATAACATCCAAGCCTGGTTGAAGTTTGCAAAAACAAACATCAAGTCTCCCAAAGGCACGTGAGAAAATGTGTTATGGTCTGATGAAACCAAAGTTGAACATTTTGGCAATAATTCCAAAAGGTATGTTTGGTGCAAAAACAACACTGCACATCACCCAAAGAACACCATACCCACAGTGAAGCATGGTGGTGGCATCATCATGCCCTAGGGCTGTTTTTCTTCAGCTGGAACCGGGGCCGTAGTCAGGGTGCAGGGAATTATGAACAGTTCCAAATACCAGGCAGTTTTGGCACAAAACCTTCAGGTGTCTGTTAGAAAGCTGAAGTTAAAGAGGAAGTTCACCATTCAGAATGACAACGACCCAAAGCACACATTCAAATCCACAAAAGCATGGCTTCACCAGAAAAAGATTAACGTTTTGGATTGGCCCAGCCAGAGTCCAGACCTGCATCCAATTGAACATCTGTAGGGTGATCTGAAGAGGGTTATGCACAGGAGATTCCTCGCAATCTGACAGATTTAGAGCGCTTTGCAAAGAAGAGTGGGCAAATATTACCATGTCATGATGTGCTATGCTAATAGACTCCTACCCAAAAAGACTGAGTGCTGTAATAATATTAAAAGGTGCTTCAACAAGTATTAGTTTAAGGGTGTGCACACTTTTAACTATGTTATTGTGAGTTTTAAATTTTTTCCTTAAAGATTTCGGTTTGTTTTTCAATCGAATTGTTCACGTTATAATTCCCATTGAAGGTGGAAAAGTTCTGACATGATTTATCTTTTTCTCATTTCTTTTCCATCACAAAAACCTGGCATTTTAAGAGGGGTGTGGAGACTTTTCATATCCACTGTATATCAAAAACGGACTTCTTACTGGTTCACCTCGGGGGAGACTATCGTTATATCAGGAGGTCTTTCAGAACAGCACCAATTATGAATGATTAGTATAATTAGACACACATTAGTTATTTCTCACCATCCGTTATCAACAGTCTGGCATTTATATACTGCTGTCTGCGGAGGCTACTCCCATAGTCAATGGGAGGTGTGATTAACTGTGACCTTAGACATACAGGACTTTGTATTTCTAACTATTCTTTATAAACAGTGTAATTCCTGGTCTGAAAGCTCTGAACCACTCATACTGACTATGACTGGGATAAGTTGTTGTCTCACGTATGGCAATGCACTCTGAGAGGTTTTGACCGACAGGACAGCCTGTGCTACATGACTCAAATGTTCTGAGTTCAATATTAAAACTGACTGTACCCTGACAATGTTTTAACTTCCCTACTCCACCTAAATTAACATCAAACACCATTTTCTGTTATTTTGTACTCCTTGGCTTGTGTGTTTTACACCATGTACAATGTGCACAATATACCAGTAAGACTATATACCACTGACACCGCAGACTTTCTACAACACGAACCCCACTGACATCCTAAACCACTAAGACCATACATCACGAAAAAACCCAATTGCATACCATTAACACTACCATCATTTATCACTAACACCACTTACATCATATAACACTAACACCACTGACATATATCACTAAGACAGAACATCACTGACAACACCAATATCATATGCTGTACAACTAACATTATAAATCACTAACACCACTAACATCATAAATCACTAACACACCTAACATCATAAATCACTAACACCACTAACATCATAAATCACTAACACCACTGACATCATAAATCACTAACACACCTAACATCATAAATCACTAACACCAATGACATCACATATCACTGACACCACTGCCATAATATACCACTGACACCACTGACATCATAAATCACTAACACACCTAACATCATAAATCACTAACACCAATGACATCATATATCACTGACACCACTGACATCATGCTGTATACCACTGACACCACAGACATCATACACCACTGACACCACTGGCATCATATACCACTGACACCACTAACATCATATTCCACTGATATTATACACCACTGAGACCACTGACATCGGATACCACTGACATTACTAACATCATATACCACTGACAGATTCCACTGACACCACTAACATCATACACCACTGATGCCACTCATATACCCCTGATGCCACTGACATCATATACCACTGACACCACTGACATCATATATCACTGACATCATTTACCACGTACACCACAGACATCATATGCCACTGACACCACTGACACCATATACCACTGACACTACTGACATCATATTCTAGTGATATTACTAACTTCATACACCTGTGATGCCACTAATTTCATATACTACTAGCTCCAACATTCCTCTGACAAGATACCCCACTTACACTATACCATCAACACTGAAGCTTGGCATCAACTTAGAAGCTAGATGATAAGACTGTATGTTATTACATATTGTATGGTGAATCAGACCACAAGACAGGAACATACACAGGCATGCATGTGCACCCACTCACACACACACACACACACACACACAAAGACAAACATCAACATTCAGATAGAAAGGCAAACAGACAGACAGACAGACAGGCAGACAGACACACACACACACACATACACATACACACAAACATCAACATTCAGATAGAAAGGCAAACAGACAGACAGACAGACAGACACACACACACACACACACATCCACACACACACATCCACATACACAAACATCAACATTCAGATAGAAAGGCAAACAGACAGACAGACAGACACACACACACACACACACACACCCCGCACGCAGACTGCATCCTAATGTCTTTGAAGGCTCTGTTCAATTATGATGAAGTACAGGTGCTTGAGGCTGACAAGCCACTCATTGGGTAGATAACATTGAATAAGGCTAATGGAAGCAGTAAAGGAATGTGAGTGAATTGGAAGCAGATTGATAGTCTGGTGTTCGTTGAACCAAGGCACATTGAAATTTCCTGATGTATTCAAACACCTGATGTGTTTTTTTGGGTGTGCGTGCGCATACATGTATGTGTGTTTGATCATCTAATGCCTGTGTGTGAGTGGTTTCTTCTACGGTGAAGGAAAAAAGTATTTGATCTCCTGCAGATTTTGTATGTTTGCCCACTGACAAAGAAATGATCAGTCTATAATTTTTATGGTAGGTTTTTTTTAACAGTAAGAGACAGAACAACAACAAAAAATACAGAAAAACGCTGAGAAACGCATGTAAACATTTTTATAAATTGATTTACATTTTAATGAGGGAAATAAGTATTTGATCCCCTCTCAATCAGAAAGATTTCTGGCTCCCAGGTGTCTTTTATACAGGTAACGAGTTGAGATTAGGAGCTCGCTCTTAAAGGGAGTGCTCCTAATCTCAACATGTTACCTGTATAAAAAAAATCTGTTCACAGAAGCAATAAATCAATCACCTTTGCCAAGACCAAAGAGCTGTCCAAGGATGTCAGGGACCATATTGTAAACCTACACAAGGCTGGAGTGGGCTACAAGACCATCGCCAAGCAGCTTGGTGAGAAGGTTACAACAGTTGATACGATTATTTGCCAATAGAAGAAACACAAAAGAACTGTCAGTCTCTTTCGGTCTGGGGCTTCATGCAAGATCTCACCTTGTGGAGTTGCAATGTTCATGAGAACAGTGAGGAATCTGCCCAGAACAACATGGGAGGATCTTGTCAATGAACTCAAGACAGCTGGGACAATAGTTACCAAGAAAACAATGGGTAACACACTACGCCGCGTAGGACTGAAATCCTACAGCGCCCGCAATATCCCCCTGCTCAAGAAAGCACATGTACAGGCCCTTCTGAAGTTTGCCAATGAACATCTGCATGATTCAGAGGAGAACTTGGTGAAAGAGTTGTTGTCAGATGAGACCAACATCAAGCTTTTTGGCAATAAACTCAATTGCTGTGTTTGGAGGAGGAATGTTATCTATGACCCGAAGAACACTATCCCCACCGTCAAACATGGAGGTGGAAACATGCTTTTGGGGTGTTTTTCTGCTAAGGGGACAGGACAACTTCACCGCATCAAAGGGGAGATGATAGAGACGTACCGTCAAATTGGGGGGGAGAACCTCCTTCCCTAAGGCATTGAAAATGGGTTTTGGATGAGTATTCCAGCATGACAATGACCCAAAACACACAGCCAAGGCAACAAAGGTGTGGCTCAAGAAGAAGCACATTTAGGTCCTGGAGAGGCCTAGCCAGTCTCCAGACCTTAATCCCATAGAAAATCTGTGGAGGGAGCTGAAGGTTTGAGTTGCCTAACGTCAGCCTCCAAACCTTAATGACTTGGAGAAGATCTGCAAAGAGGAGTGGGACAAAATCCCTCCTGAGATGTGTGCAAACCTGGTGGCCAACTACAAGAAACATCTGAACTCTGTGATGCCAACAAGGGATTTGCCACAAAGTCCTAAGTCATGTTTTGCAGAGGGTTGAATACTTATTTCCCTCATTGAAATGCAAATAGATTTATAATAATTTTTTTGTTGTTATTCTGTCTCTCACTGTTCAAATAAACCTACCATTAAAATTATAGACTGATAATTTCTTTCTCAATGGGCAAACATACAAAATAAGCTAGGGATCAAATACTTTTTTCCCTCACTGTATGTGTGTGTCGTGTAGGTGTGTGTGCACCACCATCCAGGCTTGATCATCCCTCTGTCAGAACCTGTAGTTATCTAAGCCCTTATTAAGACTTTAATTGCTCACAGTGGGTTAGCCTTTCACAGCCCCTCCACATACATGTCTTCACAGGTCACATGAGGTTGCTGGGGAACAGCCCAAAGAGCACTCCCTTTTTAGTCTATTGGCTTTGGTTAAAGGTAGGGTGTCATATAGTGAAAGGGGTGCCATTTGAGGCATTTATTCTTTTGTGATATGCACCGTGACCATTCCTCATCTCATCAGAGGTCAAGGGTCGACATGCCTAAGTGCACTGTCAGCAGCTTTGCCAATTAAATAGGATCCGAGGGGCGGAATTGATTTACACACACACACACACACACACACAGAGATCCAAGGTGTCCATTTAAAGCATGCCGTGGGAGTAGACTGTGTGGACAGTGAGGTTATAATTAAAAAGGGTTTTGCTGGAGCTCATTGTCCAGTGATGGAAGTTTGACCCTAATTACGCAGATGAGCATGGAATCTCTCGAAATCCTGCATTTCCATGGTTGTACCAAAACTTCCAGCATGTTCTCAATGGGTCCTGCCCCAAAGTAGTGCACATTTTAGTCTATAGTGTGCCATTTAGGACACAGCCTTTGTCTGAAAAGGTACCAGAGTCTGTAGAGGAACCGCATGTATCAGAGACATTAGAAATGATTTCACGTGACAACCCGAATCATTTGTTGTCACCAGTAGCGTAATGAGAACCGGTGAAATACAGAACGCTGAGCTACAGTGGTGGAAGATCTGTCATATTGATTTGAAGTTTACCCTGTAAAACATGTCAGTAGGTCTCCAGTCAAGATAGTAAATGTGATTTCTTTATCACGACCTCTCGGAAGAGGTTTCCACTGGGTGTGTGTGTGTGTGTGTGTGTGTGTGTGAGTGGGCGCGTGTGTGCATGCATGTGGGTCTTTGTGTCACATTAGATTTGATCTGTAGGGAAATATGGAGCATTAAAACACCACACGTCCTGTAGCTGAGATGTAGGGAAATCAAATAGCATTATGAAAAATCCATATCTTTAATATGCTCAGGTAAAGGAGCATGTGTGTGACAGATGTTGACAGCCATTCCCATTACTGTGAAGTATGGCTCAATACTCTGGCTCCTTCAAGAGCCAGTTTAGAAGGAAACAAAGTTGGCATTTATCATTCCAAATGGATATTTTCTCTTCATCCTAAACGCGGGAACATTTATTATGTGCAGATGTTTCCCTGACTGCCGTATGCGAGATGCAGGTCTTCACAACAGTTTCATGTGACCAAAATAACAACATTTGATATTGAACGTTCCCCTTTTTCTGCTGCAGCTCCTGAGACTGGGTAGAATGCTTGGCTTATTCCGCATAATAATGGATGAGCCAGTTAGAAGGCACAAGCTGATCCTCAGGGCAGGAAGTAGCCTGTCATTTTTTTGTTAATAACAAGCAACAGATATCAATGGTAGGACTGTCTAAGGTAGCGTTATGGTCTCCTCTGGACAATCATGATATTTCACACATACACAGTTCTTCCATAAATTGGTTGTTGAGAAAAACTAAGGATGGTGTATTGCCGGCTTTATGTTTATTCGTCTTGGCTGGCTAATATGAATACAGCCACTGACACACAAACACACACACACACACACACACACACCTGTCACATGGCTGGCTATTAAGAATTAAAAAGCAGCAAACATACACTGTCCTGTAGAATGTTATTATGAGGTAGGTGACTGATTACTGTTTTGTTTTCATGGATTTATGATTTAATTACGGTTAAGTGTGTATATGAGTGTGTTTATGTGGCTCACAGTTGGAGCATGTTGGCTTTCCAACACTACCATTACACAATCACTTTACAATGTCAATTCAACACCATTGCCATTATTTAATCCATCACTGGCTTCCATGAAAGGGCTCTAAAGAGGAAGCACTATTATTGGTTTCTTTCTGGTCTTATAATCGTTCTCCATGACAACACAGCAACCTGGTAGTTGAAAAGGAGTCAGAATGAATGTCCCAAATTGGCTCTGGGAAAAAGTAGCTTACTTTATGAAGTATGTCACTTTATTATAGGGTAAAATGTGCCATTTGAGATTCACACTTGGTCTACAGATAGTCGGTCTGTCATTATAAGCTATATAATGACAGCGGCAGTGCAGAAGAAATATTTTACTTGTTCTCTAAAGGGAGAAAGAAATGGGGTGGGAAAGAAAGATCGACAGGGCAAGAAATAGATAAACTCCACTGGGCATCTTATTGAAATTATCTTCAGACTCTTTCCATCACATTTTCATTTCACTCATGAACTTGTTCATTATTTATTTATTTTATTTGTTTCATGGCACACAGTACAGGGATTTAATTTCACTCTCATCCTATCACTGGAACGTCCCAACAAAATATACTTAATTACTTACTTCAACTCCACAACCAATACAAGAAACACTGAAGTATAGTGCCATCCTTAATTATGGTTGCTTATCTGCTTGATCTTACACTCACATGATTAACACAATCTAACCTTTAATTGAAGTACATTTGTTAATCATTCCATAAAAAAAAAAGTTTCCTCAAAAGCATACTGCCATGACCCTCAAACTGCAAAGATACGAGCACTGAGTCTCCTAAAATATTTTTTGAGATGGATGAACACATGGGGTAGCAAAGGAACTGAGACCATTTATTGAGGCAGAATCTCACAAGATCCAACACATTCCTTGCTCTTAGATTGTAGCATCTCTTCTTCAGCTCACCCCACACGTTTTCAATGTGGTTAAGGTCATGGGACTGAGAAGGCCTGTGCTCTATTTTGGGCTCAGTAAGCCTATTTTCTGTGGATATGGAGGAATTGTTTAAATCATTGTCATGCTGGAAGGACAGTTTCAGCCTCCTGCAAAACAATGAGTTTGCTCTAAAATCTTTTAGGAAATAGTATTAGTTTGTCCTTTAAGAATTTTCATGCAAAACTGTTTGATTTGTCAGATATTTTGAGTACAAAAATTAGCTGATAAAAAAACAATGACAATTTTAAAATAGCCTTCTTGCTCATCTTTACCAAGGGGGAGCAATGATATTGGGGGGCCCTGCGTTTCATTATTTGGTTGAACTATACACACTACGCAATAATCTCGAAAGCAAGTATACATACCAACACTTGAAACACCTGCGTATAATTAAGGATTTTACTGTGTTCTTTCACTCTTTTGCACTTTTCCTGTCTTTCGCTGTCTCAAACACAATGCCATGAACACAAAGTACCCAAAATACACCCACACACACACACAGTAATTCAAATACACCCACGCCCAAAGTAATTTAAGGCTAAGAGTACAGTATGACTAACCTGGCCTGCTTGAACACATGCTGGATCTTCATTCGATCATACAGTAATATTGTTGCAGCCCGCAGGCCTCATTCTCTGTCTGTTTAAGCGTATGTGTGTGGAATGGAAAATATGGAAACAAGCAAAAATATCAAACATATAAACCAGCCAGAAGAAACATATTGGTCAAAGACATATTCACTATAGCAAAACATTTGGCATGGGTATGAATACTTTTGGACTTAACTTTATGTGCATGGGTGTGTATGTGTCAGAGACCTCACTGTACTTTGCAAGAGTAGAAAAAAAGGCCCAGCAGGTCTGCTGATAAAGACACCCTAGCAAGGGTTATAATTCTAATAACATTTCAAAGGCCAGTGATTACCAGTGGCTAAGCCTAAATACTGTGCAATCATTTGCACAGTATGGCGAATTGGTCATACTCTGCCCGTGCACCCTGCTACATCTATATGCTTAACAATGTCGTATTATCACATTCATTCTTATTGTTATGCTAAAGAAAAACATATTTCCGCTCTACAATATTTTACTCAAGAATAGTTTTGCTATATTTTACACATTACCCTAAAATTATAATGTTATGGCTAAGTATTAACTTGCCCTCTCTTACGATGTCGAATAGATTGGCCATATGAAGCGCTAAACATACTTGTTATTACATTTGTTTTACGCTTTTCATTTTGGCTGATCTCAGAAACACATGCATAAAATCTCAGATCATATGCATCCAGAGTCTGTTTATGGTAGACAAACATTTCTTCATTCTATCTGTATGATTGATAGGGCCCGTTGGAAATAGTCAGTGTCACATTTACAGTGTATCTCCAAACATGATTGATGACAACACGAATTGACTACCTGAACCTGACAGAGCAGGAAAGGTCACTCTGTCCTTTTTCCACCACAAAATATCATGTTCCAAACAGATATGTACATAAATATAGATACATAGATAGCAATACCAGGGAGAAATGGCACACTTTTTCCAATTTAGTGCCCTACTTTTGACCATGCCCAATATGGAGTATGATGCCATTTGAGACGCCTCCATGCTATTTGTCAGCCTGTAGCATGGATGCTCAGTTGTGGTTCCGGTTGAGGTTTCACATTAGCTGCTTCAATGGGCTGATCAGGCGAATCACGAACAGAGGGGTACTGTGGCTTAGACACTCTCTGCACTGCATGTTTCATCTGCACTTTGAACCATCTAGCCAGCCTCCAGCTACCCGACGTGAACCCGAAGACACACATACAGTACAAGCTCAAGAGGCGTTTACTCCACTGACACACTGCACTGAAACCCAACCGTAAGTAGGTCTACTTTATTATGTTTCCCTATGTAGTACACTACCACAGCCCTATAAGGCCTAATTCAAAACTATTGCACGTCATAGGGCATAGAGAGCCATTTGGGACACAAGCCATGATTATTCAGCCGGGCTTGTTAATACTTCATATTTTAAAGAGCAGTGCTTTGGACTGCTTAAAATCAAACTCTCAAGGGATCAGAGTAAAAGCTTTACAACAAACACAAGCTGAACTCAGAAATCAACTCGCTGTCTATAGATCACACTAGACCTCCGAAGAATGAAACTAGATTACAACCAGCAACCGAACAGCAGGGTTCATATGGATCTGAGACTGTTGCCGCATCCAAAGTGTCAAATGTTTGCTCACGTGCATTTTGACCTGAGATGAGTAGAATAACGCACTACATTTAACCAGTCCATTGGGAAATTATTATTGCAATTTTTCCAGATCCAGCTGAACAGAAAATCTTAGTTGTCTACCATGGGATATCTCTGTTAAATGCAATACTAAGAATACTGTTGTAACTAATTAAAGTGAATTGAGAGTATTTTTCCAAACCACACTGAACTTCCCTGAGCCCCCCGGTAAAGCGGGATGAAGAAGACGTTTTAATCCTGGCTTTTTGATGACTGCTGCGCTGTGTAACAATGCACTGCAGGTGAACAGACCTACTATGTAATTGAGGCCTATTTAACAGATTAAGAGCTGTTTCTGGTGCTTAATGGGCGTAAATTACCACATGCAGATCTGTCTTAATTACAGAGGGATGTGTTCCTCCACCACATGAAGGTCTGCCCTCATTACCAGGGGATAAAGGGATGCACCCTTCCACCCTTGACTGAAATTAAAGTTGTTTACAAAATTGCTTTTAGCTAAATTGGACAGATATGAGCGGTTAGTGTGCCACTTAAAGCTCCACAAGATCACAACTAATTCTAGGGAGACTTAGAATCTTTACATCATTACTGAATTAGCATAGCAAGTGCACTCAGGAAACCCAAGTGGCCATTGGTCAGCGACGTACCAGCTGAGATCAGGGATCGCTCCTATCACAATAACCGATTTCATATTGACTGTTTTTTTAACCGGTTACTCGCTCTGTTCTGATATGCGCTCGTCTCACTAGCTTGCTGGTGCAAACACACAACCCACCCCTGACTCTTGCTGTTGGTTCTCTTTCCTTTCTGTGTGGGATTAGTACTGCGTACCTTGCTCATTGCCAATGGGGATTGCTAGTAATGTTATTATGCTTTGAAATCATTAATAGTGTAGTATACACAATCATGTTATGTCAGTGAGTTACCCCAGAGGAGCAGCACCTGTAAAAATGATTGCTCTGCATGTTTACAATAAATAGTTGAACTAATAGTGGTGTTTTCTAGCTGAACTGCTTTAATACCTACAGACATTAACGCAAAGGTCCATCACTAAAACACCTTTCTCTGACATTGCTGTTTTGGACTTATCTCGCTCACGCTTACAGAACCTTCAGACAGATGCTCGTATGAATCTCTGTGGCACAAGAGGTGTCTGTCACAAAACTGTTTCACTTCTCTACCTGCAGCTCTATAAATGTTGCACCCCATTGAATACAACCCTCATCTACATGGTCCTATCTTCCAGATGGCTAATATGGAAAACAGCTCATGCTCCCGCTAGTTTCACTCGTAAATTCCTGTGAGAGGTGTGTAGATGTAGGAGTCCATGAGGGTGTCCTGAATGATGCTCTATTCCCCGTATCGGGCACTTCTAAAGCTCTCTGCACTTGGCGCCCTGCATGGGAAATAGGGTTCGATTTGGGAGGCGCTCCGTGAGGTTATGGTGTTGGTCGTGGGAAGGAGACGAGAGAGCGCGGTGGGAGCTATATATCTTCTATAATTCACTGCCTCCTCAGCATTTCCCTGTTCTCTCTCCACGTCACGATTTACGTTGATGTAGCGCTGTGACTGCTATAAAACCTAAGACGGTTAAAAAGCTCCGTGGCCAGTAGCATTTAGCAGTAGCTCAGAGTCAGCACTGCAGATAGCATCAAGTCATAGATTAGCCGTGTTCTAGTTAATTTATACTGCGGTCATGCCGTACAGATGAGCAGATCTCACATTGCCCATAGATGTGTTTAACATCTCAAAAAACACATTCACACGATATAGCAATTTTCTGCACAGTGAGGCTGCATTAAGTACTATAGAAGGCTATTATTTTATTTCATCAATCAATCTTGTACCATAGGTTTCACTTCTTAGGGCAGATGTAATTGTGAGATTTAGGTTGAGCACAAATGGCACCCTATTTTCAATTAGTTTAAATGACTTTTAAGCAGGGCCCTAGAGCTCTGGTCAAAGTAGTGAACTATTTAGGAGATGGGGCTATTTGGGAAGCAGTACGTTTTATCCAGACTGGCAATGGGCTGAAAATATGTCCCAGCCATGTTCACCTCATTATGATAAAAATCTCAACTTTGGAGGGAACATAAATCTCAACTTTGTGTGAGATGACATTCCTTACCCAGCTGCCCCAGTGAAACAGTAAACACGCCGGAACGCTTTTGAGACTGTTAGATGGAAATCAGGTCTTGTATTTCTTCTGCGCGCATTCACATCTACACACATACACACAAACATGCCCACACACATTCAAGAAAAAAAAATGTTTTCCTATCCTTGTGCTGACCAGAAAAATCATTCTCTATTTTCCTTGTCCCCTAACTGAAAATCTATACTGAATTCTAAACCTTAGCTGGCAAAATACCTTGTCAGGAATTATCCAATTTGATTTTCGTTGTGGGGAGTAAAACCAGGCTTACCCCAAACTTAACCTAAAGTTTTATGACTGAACGTAACTTAGCCCTAACAGCTAACATTTACACTATACCATATAAGTAATTGCTAAACCTAAATGTTACTCCAATTCTAAAATGCTAAATTGTGAGTTTGTCCCGAAACCTGGCCCCTAAGTTGAAATTCTAATATGCCCTTGGGCGTGACCTTCAAGAAAATCTTGCAGGGACCGGATGTTCTGTTTTTTCTATCTTAATGGGCACATTGGGTTCCTATATGCCTACACAGACTTGGATCACACACACAGATTTAAAATAATACACATGAAAAGTAATTTATCCCAAGTGATATTAGCAAAAGAAATGCTTAATCAGGATGTCCACCTGAAACTGCACTTGCACTGTAACACTTTTTTACTCTGCAGCTTATTTTTATGATCTTAAGAATGTTGTACTCCTGAGGCTGTTAATATCAGTTTTATATGTTGTATAGTCAAAAACAAATTTCCACACTGCATGGACAATAAACATTTTATAATGCAATCTATTTCCATCTTGATGCAATGCAGCACAGTCTCTAAAGGACCCAAGCCTGTAGGCTGTTTGCTACCTTAAGGAATTCTCTCACATCACCTTGTTTACACTGTTACATCTTAAAACATTATGGAAGGTTTACATCTAAAGATAGTAAAACACTATTGTATGTACACATTTGAAGATCATTATACACTCGGCTAGGTTTGCATTTTTAAATCATAACATTTGAATAAGGATTAAATTACTTAAGTCGCCAGTTGAACACAAGGTCCAACTGAAATTTGTGGTCCACTTTTCAACCAAAACCCTCTGAATTGGAAAGCCCAATGTCTAATTTGGAGGATAAACTAGATTAGCTGTCTTATTTGTGGAGAATGATACTCTATGTCAACTTGACAACTTGGGGATTTGATCTACAAGTAGCACCATTTAATTATTGGCCAGATGCTGAGGTAAATTAACACTGTTAGAGCTTAATGAGGTAGTTTGATTAAAAGACACATTCGTGTGAAATTCCCATTACATTTAGTTGTGTGAAGGCCCATGGTGTCACTTTCTTCAAAATGCCATTGTTTACTTGTGCCTCAGCCCAGAGCTAGCTTATTACGCATTGTCAAAATTCATGAATTTAAACTCAAAGAATGTGGCAATTTGTTTCCGGGGCAGAATGTTACTGTGTCATTGCCTCTCTGTTATCTGCTTCAGTGTGAGACAATATTTCAACTCCTCTCGGATTAGCTCAGGGATCCGGTTTTAATAACAATTCTCCAGGTTTGGAAGATAGTAATTAAATATACTTGCCTCGTCTTGTTGGCTCCTTGTGGTGGCTTCGGTATCTGATAGCACAAATAAAGTACAAGGCTAAAAACTGCGTTGCCTCTGGCGATATAAGATTTTGGTCAAGACTCCCTGGTTGAAAAAGGAGCTGGACTAGAACCAGAAAGGCACCAGATGTGCTTCGGAGGACCCATATCGCACCGTTGACTGCGCCGAGTCCGCTGTGAGTTGCGCCAATGAGATAGGATATTATCATGATGGGGAGAAAAGATAAAAATACATAAGAACTGCGCTGATATTTCCTATGTTTACCAGACTGTTCTGTTTTGTTAACAAATGGTATCAATCCATCTCTATTTCCTCCCCAAGGGCTAGTGACTACTTGATTAGTTAGTAAACAACAACACTGTGCTGTAGATGTTTTGTGCTGCTTCTTCATAAAGGCACAACTGCCAGTTCTGAGAAAATAAATATTCCAGTTAGGGAATACGCAATTTTAGCAGTATGCAATTTCAAAAATGTTACTAAGGTCTCCCCATGCCGCGCAACACTTTCCATAGAGGTTTCAATTATTTTCCAATGGAATTTTGACAATGCTAAATGCGCTTTGGTCTGCGGCAGAACTAAACAATGTCTTATTCTGGGTAATCTCTCTAAAGCACTGTGGTAGTTTCACAATTTAAAAAAATACAGCATTGTGGTGTTCTTCTTTTCTTTTCTCATTTTCCTATTGCTGATTGCTAATTTATTTAGGAGTTTCAGTGCTGGATGGGTTAGCCAAGCATCCCTAAAGTTGACTGCCACTGAGGATGTCTGTTTGTGTTTGTTCTTCATGTGGAAACCTGTATCTTCAAGAGTCTGAAAAAAGTGGACTGATTGTTAGCGTGGTTGGGTTTCTGCGTGCTTGCATGTCTATAAATGCGTATGATGTTGTGTTAGGTACTGCGAAAATTAGGGGCATTGAGGAATCTGTCTCATTCGTAAATACACCGTGGCGCCCCTGTTTTATCAGTGTCTCCTAACCCGCCCAGTGAGAGCACGCCACCAAGTGGCGGACAGTGAAGATCATGCCCAGAGAATCCACCAGCAGCCACAAGAACATTCTGGAAACCGCTTGAAGTGCCTGGTCCAGCCCTGTCCAGCTGCTTCTCATCTGGTCTTACCGTAGCTGCTATTAACAGAGAGGCAGTAGCTCCCAGAAGGTAAGCTCCTCATCCAATGAACTGACGTCCTGTATGTGCCGGTTCCCTGGGCTGAGACCGACCTGCTAAAATCGAGCCTGAAGGAGCCTTTTTCTTTCTTTTTTTTTCTTTTTACGAGTTAAGGTGTTAATTAAACGCCTTTGGGGCTCTGCGCACACCAACTGTCTCTGCGTCCGGTGCTTTGCGCTTGCTACACCGCACCAAACTCTCCCTCTCACAATGTCACAGCTGGTGATAATGTTTGGAGGGCGAGGGGGAGATTTAAACATGCCTGTGATCTCTGAAGTTTTTCTTTTTCAAAAAGCCCCTGCCCCGTCCCACACAACGCACGCACGCACACGCGCACACACAAATACATATGCACACTGCCAGCTGTCACATCCATCCCTCAGATCTCGCAGTGGCTTTGAATTCATGAATCGTGAATCCAAAGCCACTTCTGAAAAAACAGGACAAATAAGATGTCGTGTGCTCAGGTTGCTCTTTTTGATCAACTTCAAACGGCCACTCTCTCACCGGTAAAAATAGTCACCTTTATGCATGCCTTATCATTTATTCCACAGTGCTGCATGTCTTTAATATGCTAGGTATTTCCTGCTGTTGACGGAGGCTGATTCCCCAAATGTATGAGTTAGGCAATGAGAAGAATCGTTTCCGTCATTCATGTTCTCCATGTCATGTTTAGCGTTGCGATCAGAAAGGACATATGGAGCATCTGTCTGTCTGAATCTGTAGCTCTCCGCTTGACGCTTTCACCGCGTGTTCATGTTAGCAGAACTTCTTAACAAGCTTAGCTTTGGCACAGAATCAACAGCGAAGTACTTCAATACTTCGGACCAAATGGTACCCTATTAGACACATCTACTCTTGATTAGCAGGCCAGGTAGGGTACTATGAAGGAAATAGGGTGCAATTTGAAACAAAGCTCAAACCCCATGAAATCCCTTCTGCAGCAACAGATTACAGAAGGACTGAATGGCAGATGCTAGCGTGGGGCCAGTGTGTTTTCTCATAAAAACCCATACCGACCCCTTCCCCCATTACCTCCACTACAGACCTGTTCAATTGGCAGAGATGCCGGAGGGTAGCAGGTCCGGGTGTGTTCGGGTGTCACGTGCGGCTGAGCTCCAGGGGTCCCGATGGGGTCTGGCAGGGGGACAAGGGCCACCCTGAGGTCGGTCTCAGAAGATGAGTGTGAGAGGGAAGAAATTGGTTAGGAAACCGGCAGCCAGGTGTGATGGGGATAACCAGCTCCAGCTGTGTGCACAATCTCACTCTTTCTGTCTCATCAAGCTCCGGAGAGGTTTGCAACAGGGAGCAGTCGCTTCTTCAAAGGGTCTTCAGTAAACGCCCAAAAGCTATATTTAACTATAATGCTGTGTTTGTCAGAAAGGTGGAACATTGCTCTCTCCCCACACATTGTCTAGAACAACAGACTGATGGTAGGCCATATACATGAGGTATGCCTCGGTTAGCATGGCCCATTCTGGAATCACGTTAATTCGTATTTCTTCAATGACCCAGCCTTCTCTGACACACGGCAGAGCAAGGACTACAATTATACAATTATAATATTTTAATTGCTCTGTAACAATTAAAATCTAAGGATTTTCAATATGCTGCTCAGCCTCTTTAGCCTCTTCACTACATATATCTATCTGTTAACCACTTTGAAGCAAACTCCAGGACACAAAATGTGGTTGGAGATGTTTATTTTAGTATTTCGGTGGCAAACGTAACATTACAATATTCAGTCAATATGGGCAAATTTATTAGGAAAGTGGTTTAGAATACAAGCTTATGGATTTGTTTCTTAATCTATTTGCCTTTCTGAGATCTCCTCAATGCAGTTTTTATTTCCAGATTGCACACTTTTTACTATATTGGTGCACTTCCCAATGGACCCAGGTCAAAGACAGAGCACACTATCAGGAACAGGGTGCCATTTAGGATGCAGGCAAAGCTTTTCATTTGCTCTGTGGTGTGTCAGCATATTTTGACAGAGGGCGTGGAATTGAATGACTATAGTGATGTTTTTTCTAGGGAAATGATAGGGCATTACTGAAGGCTTCTGTTTGAATCCAGTTGTTTGCCTTGAAGCCAGCACATTGGGTTACAAGAAGTCAAGCTTCACAACTTCTATTTTCTAGTATTTTGGTGGCAACTTCAGGTTGTTGATATACTTGTCACTGTCAGGAACAATTGAGATTTCAGGATCAAAAGACATGAAGAAGCAAAACCCAGGTAGAAATTTGAGGGAAATCCAGACTCAGTATTTTAGATAGAGTTATATTCTCAAACATCACACGCAAATGCCAAAGACACACCATAATGTATTTACAAGAAGTGTTTAGGATTGGTACAGCATGACCCATAGCTTAAAACACTTGGAATAATGGAGTTTTTCTGTGCATTAATGGCTCACAAAAAATGATCATATATTTTTGCCTTGGATTTGTGCAAGGTTGATAGAATACTTTTCAGAATGACCTAGAGCTTTAAATGGCTGCCAAAGCTACTTTCACCAAGCATTATTAATTCTATGTTTTGAAGATGTACACAATAAATGCTACTTTTTAATTATTCAGGAAAATGTTATGTAATTCCTCTTTCGCTTACAGAGGAGGTTGTTAGGCATGTAGGAACAAATATTTGAACCATAATGTCTGTTCAAGTGGTAGGTACCTTTTCACTATCAAATGTGAAGTTCACTCATGGACAGATTCTTGCTAAGTCAATTCCTTGCTCATTCCCTTTGATTACCGTTTGCATATGACAACAGAATTTGTTTGAAGTCTTGTGTACATGTAAAGATTTTTACGTACAATTGTAGTTAAATGTAGGGATTGTCATATTTACAGCCTTGTACGCACAAGCTTTTGTTAAATTATATAAAAGGTCTGAAGGCGAAAGCTTGTTATGTGAGGTTTTGTCTCTATTGCAGTTGAAAATGCATTCACTTTGAAAACCATCAGGATGCATTGATTTACTTGGTAAACAATTTTACTGTAATGGGGACAAAAAACTGAAAATTAACTGAGGTAATGAGTCAAGATCCCTTTAGTGATTATAGAAGGAAAGCAAACTCAGTTGGAAAGGCAACCCACCGCCAGAATTTGTTCAGTGGAATCTGGGGCTCTGTCCCAATGGCTACATATTAACTGGTAAGCTCACAAGCAATGCAATTAATAGCAAATAGAAAAGACCATTATCTTGTTGAATTTGCCTGGACGTGTAGATTTTGCAGCTACCACACCATGTTTCGAAAATCCAAAATGTAGTCAGAGAGTTGGTATTTTTTCGGCAGGCAGTTTTAAGTGCTCTCCATTAAAACCATATTTTTTCAGAGGGGTGTCAAAATACCAAAACATTTTCAATCATACAATTTAAGTTGTATATTTAAAGACAAAAAACGTATACATTTCTTTAGTGAACGGTTAGTATTGGTATTAGTAAATAGTATTAGTAAAGGTTGGTATTAAGCAGCTTGTATTGACAGGAGTTTTAACAGATAATGCTTTATGTGCACATTTTATCTATGTTTATTCCCTTTTAGACCAAGGGCATGTAACCTCTGAAGCAGCTAATGGGGATACTGATTAATGCTAGCTACTAATGTTTGTGTTGTGTTTGTGTGTGTGTGTGCTAACATGCATGGTCCTGTAAGTGTGTGTTGTATTGGTGTGTGTGTACTAACATGCATGGTCCTGTAAGTGTGTGTTGTGTTGGTGTGTGCGTGGTAACATGCATGGTCCTGTAAGTGTGTGTTGTGTTGGTGTGTGTGTGCTAACATGCATGGTTTAGTAGGTGTGTGTTGTGTTTGTGCATTTGGTTTAGGAAGGGTTGTTTTCTCAGAGAAACAAGAACCAGAATATACATAATATTTCATTTACGTCTTCTAAAATTTGTGAGTCTAGGGAGGAAGATGTTGTCTTTGGTTTTCGATTTTGACTTTCACTTGCTACATGCGATTGGAATTCATTATGCGATGCAGTCTTATTACAAAATAATTTGTCATATGGACTTATTGCAAAACAATTGATATACACATTTTGTACATACCTCAAAATCAGTGCATTCACCAAATGCAAATGTTCCTGGTCTTGTTGTGTAATGCACACACGCTTTAGAATCCACCTAAGAACAGGCTAAGAACAGTTGTTCTGATTATGGCACAATGTGTAAAGCAATGACAAACAAAGCCAGAAACAACTGAATATTGGATTTTGTATATTGTTGTATTCAAAACGGATTGGGAAAGTTGAAAGATCACAGTAAGCCTTTCTCCTTGAGATCTGCACCAATGCATGAGGCATGGCAATACATGCTGACAATGCTATGTGTCGCTTGCCAGTTTGTCCTTCATCGGGCTTCCCAGCCACTAACAACACAGTCAAGTCTCAAAGGCCCAGGGAGTTTTTATATCTATTAAAATAGGAAATAAACTTCAACACTATTGATTTAATAATTTTGACTTATCTGTTTAGTAATCCACAAAGTCTTTTGTAATTTAAAATAATATCAAATAAAAACTTGAAATTTCATTTTTAAATGATCCATGGAATGACCGTGGTATTCCACCTGCTTGCCTGGTAGAAACCTCTAATTAAAGGCCAGACGTTGGATTGTTTAAGAGACATCCATCAATGGTGTGACTTCTCTCATGAAGTGTAAGTGATGAGGGCGTAGGCGTTGGAGGGGCACTCTGGGCACCTGCTTCTCGGATGTGTGTTTGTGTTTGATGTGTGTGGGTGGGTGTGCACACATGCAGCGAACACGTCAGGCCTGAGGTGAGCTTTAGAAGAGAGTTACATAATTACACCGGACGTATTACTCTGGTTCTGTTTACTCGGTGTGTCCACGTTTGGTGTGAATGTGTGTGGATCCATGTTTGAATACATGCGTGTGTTTTCTTATTAGCCAGCCATGTGACTGGGCTGTGTTTGTGTGTGTGCACATTCTACTTATGTTGCTTAATTTCAGAGAAATACAAATGAAGGTACAATATATTTGAGTTACAAACAGTAAATAACAAGTAAGTAGATAGTAGATACAGCTTTCAATGTCTAATTCATCCTAATCATTACCTGACAACATAATTGTGAGACTTCTGCATATACAGTAGCGTTGAAAAACTTGGACACTGATTTTCAAGAGTGTTTCATTCTGTTTGCAATTTTCCACATTATCAGTGGGTCAATGGATGGTCTCCGCATTTGTGGTTCCTACCACTAGCATGGAGATGCATGGAAACGGGGTGTAATGATCTGGGAATGCATTGCTGGTGTCACTGTGATTTATTTAGACATTAATGCACGGTCAACCAGCATGGCTACTATAGCATTTTGCAGCAATACGCCATCCTATCTGGTTTGCACTTAACGGGACTGTCATTTGTTTTTCAACAGGACAGTGACCCAAAACAAACCTCCAATCTGTTTAACAACGATTTGAGGAAGGAGTGCAGCATCAGGTGTCATGGCCTCCACATTCACCTGACCTCCACCCAATTGAGATGGCATGAGTTGGACTGCAGTGAAGGAAAAGCAGCCAGTAAGTGCTCAGCATGTGTGGAAACTCCTTCAAGGCTGTTGGAAAAGCCTTCCTAATGCAGCTTGTTGAGAGAACGTCAATAGCTGTGTAAATTGTTGTGCAAAGGTGTCATCATGGCAAAGGTTTGCTACATTGAAGAATCTAAAATATATATTGTAATTATTTTGATATTATTTTGATTTCTACATGATTATGTAATGATTATTTCATTGTGTTTAATGTCTTCACTATTATTCCACAATTTGGAAAATAGTATATATTATGAAATACTCTTAAATTAGTATCTGTGTCCCATCTTTTAGCTGGTACTGTAAATATATATTACATAGCATTAATATGTACAGAATGATATTTTAAAGCAGAAACACAATGAACAAAACCAACTTAAAGGGGTGGGGGATTACAATATACCAAGATTCAAATTTCCCAGCATTCCCTGCATAAATTATGCATTTGTTGATCATTTTAACCGAGGATTCAGACATAAAAGTCCTTAAGAGGTCACAAACTGTTTTGTGGTGGATGGAGATACTATATTTTCCTGCAACGCACAAAGGACAGTATATTTCATATAATGACGCCTAACAGGTTATATTGTATATGATTATGTATCCCATCTAGTCAGATTCTATTAGACTGAATTGACAGCAGTAATTGTAACAACAAATATTCTGTGTGTGTGAGTGTGTCCGTGCGAGTCTCTGTTTCATCTACTAATCTTATTCAGCAGCTTCATAACATGATTGTTGGCATCAGTTACATATTCCACTTCTCTTGGTATCCTATATACAATGTAGTACACTAATATGTCAAACTAGTGGCCCAACAGTGTGCAATTTGGTCTGTACAATACCATGCATTTCCTGAGGCTTAATGCTAACCTATGCATTAGCTTTTTCATGCTAAAAATGTAAACGCATGGCAACAAACACACATATATATGCATATACATTCAGAATGCGCACACGGGCACATACACACTTTCAAACACACAAACTGAGTATTATGCTTCATGGAGTCCATTTATCCTACTGACATTTAGCTAGGCGATGTACAAGAGGAGACAGAGTTCACGAATAAATTACAGAAAGCACAATGCCTTCTGCTTGCTGGAGCCCTGTTATATACCAAATCAAAAGAACTCATTCATGCAATGCACAAAGCTATTTGTGTTGGGACGGGTTCAGCATATCACAGTATTTAATGCGTCCAATTACATCAAAATGGACTGAACAGAAGAGGCCTAACTTCTCTTGGGGACAGGGTTATTCATAAAAGGACAAAAAACTGTTTATTTCCATTTCTGTTTTCTGTTCAAACAGTCTAGCTAATTCTTAAATTTAAATTGTCTTAATAGATAGCTAGTGTTCTTCATAGCAATTTCTGTCCCCTTCCAAGCTGCAGCTGTGTGTGTGTGTATGTGTGTGTGTGTGTGTGTGTGTGTGTGTGTGTGTGCAGGTTGAGCTTCAGAAGATTGTGGACCCTACCTATGTGATATGCAAATAGCTGACTTGCACAGCCAATCAGACTGATTCCAACAGCATGAGACGCTGTCCTCTGAGTTTGAATGCCGATCAGACCACTTTGTAACTGAGCTACTGTCCATACGGTGTTCATACATGGATTCAGACCGCATCCCAAAGGCCACCCTATATAGTGCACTACTTTTGATCAGGGCCAAAGTGAGGGCTGGGAACAGGGTGCCATTTTGGATGCAAGCTTAGACTGTAGACACGCCGCAATAAGATTCCCCCAGGGTTTGTATGGATGAGTGAATCATTAGCACTTCTGGCATGTTATTTCTCTGGAGATGCCTGGTAAGTTGTGTTATAGTTCCAGTTATTTTACATACCGTACCCAAAATCCCCAGGAACCAATACATCCAAGCTATCTAATAAAGAATACCAGAATGAAAAAACAATATGGGAGGCATAGGATAAAATCAAGGTATGGAAATAACACGGTTAGCCTTTTTTTCACCTTCATACTGTAGATCACCATTCCTTATCTGGTCAATGAAGCACAACCCTTTTCTAATAATATATGGCATTTAGTAGATGCTTTAATGCCAAGTACATGTTGTTTGCAGTCAATCACGTACACCATGTCCATTCCTAAATATCACCCCACCACATTGGTATTGCAAGTATTCTTCCAACTGAGTTTTATAGGACCATGTTCAACAAACCGAGCTATAGAGCATCAAGTTCAACCAGATAATCTATTGAAAGGCCATGTTCTACCGATTCAGCTACAGAGGACTGTGTATTACGAACTCAGCTAGCCAGGATTATGTGCTACTGACTGAGCTAACAGGGACCAAATGTTTCCTTCTTTCCTTCTCATGTCCTAACAAAACATCTACATATCATCATAAAGTGTATCGCCGCTATATTTGTGTTGTAATGTATGTCGGTAGGCATACCTCTTGATAATAACCCTGGATACATTTATTCACCTCAGAGAGAATGACACCACAGATGTTTCATCACCATAATGAGAACACATTATGAAAAAACGATATAGACTTTGCAACTCGATCATTCTGACATACAATATTTTGTATGGGTAATTTGAGTATACTAAGCAACACCAATAAAATATTTAATATTATATAGTGTCTCTTTGTCTCTGCACAGTACCGGTCATGCTCCTGGGTTTATTTTTCTTTATTTTTTATCAGATTTTATTGCTAGCACTAGTTATCTGAGGTGACAGGGAGTTCCATGAAGTCAAGGCTCTATTTATTTCCCTCCCAGCCTCTGCTCTGGACTTCTGAAGAGTAAACAGACATCTTATGGTCCTGTGTGGGATGGTGCTTGTAACATCGGGGTTCGTTGTTATGCCAGTTTTGAGGTGCTTTCCTTTCGGTGTGAAATTTAACAACTCTTTCCTTGATTTTGATAATTAGTTGGCATTGTTCTAATTCAGCTCTGCATGCCTTATTTGGATTTTTGCAGGCAAAAAAGGTATTGTTCAATATAGGGCATTGCATATAGATTTATGGGGGAAACATTTATTGAATTAATTTTAGAGTACGGCTGTGTTGTAACAGAATGTGGTTAAAGTGAAGGGGTCTAAATACTTTCCGAATGCATTATACAGTATTTTGTAATCTCTGTTCTGTTTCTTGTGCACAGGCCCTTTTGAATACTAATCATTTTTAAGGTGTTTTCTTCCAATGCTGCATCTCTCTTTGCTGAGGTACAAATTATTAATGTTCAACATAATAAAATCTGTGAATCACCGCTGAAGTGCTCTACATGACCCAATCACTTCTGCATAGTTGAGGGGAAACCAGTTGAGAAATGCCATTTGCTAACTCAGCCTGAAGGCAGTTCGATTTTAGGAATGACTTACAATCTTGCCCCCTCTTCCACAAACAGTGCTCTACTTTTAATCAGGACTAAAGTAGGGACGAGCACTAGGCAATAGTGCCCACAAAAAAGAATCAGGTGTCCTTCGTACCACAACCATTGCTTGATCCACTACTCTGCAGGTTAACCCCCCTCCGCTCTCAAGGATCAGTTAACACCACTTTTCGCAATGCTTTTGATGTTTGTGCATCATGAGGAACATTTATTTTTTTACACATACGTGCACACCAACGTACAGTATATTACACATTAAGCTCTGTTATGAAAATGGGCATCTGTACAGTATAACAGGTACTATGACGACCAAACATTTAAAAAAAAAAAACGACGAAGTTTCAAGTGAAAGACTGTAGTTTCTTTTAAAGCATTAACCCTCTAGACCTCACTTTGTTGTGTTCCTTATGCAACAGTTTTTTCTTCTGACAGAACAAAGGTCTTTCTAACATGACCGCTTGAAAGGTTTTTAAACATGGGCACCAAGACACACACAATGCAACACATGGCTCTGAAGATGCTCTTAGCTCAGTCTAATGATGACTTCTATAAAGTGTCAGGCAATCCTGAGGGTCAGGCACTAGAGGCCACACTGTTATGCTGATATTAAGAGGTGTGTGTGTGTGTGTGTGTGTGTGTGTGTGTTTGATTTAAAGTGGTCTGAAGGGGTGTTTTTGCATTGGCATTTAAAGTGCTGGTGTATATTTATTGCGCACAGAGAGCTTGATGGTTCAAGCATGACGAGATTTTGTTGATCTTATAACAGGAAAGCGTCTGTGCGGCCAGGACTGAAAACCAGATTCAACTCAGAGAAAGGGATATCATGTATTGTGGCTCTTGATGCATTTTTGACATCAACCACAAAATATGTCATGGTTGTGTTTCGGCTGTGTGTCCCGTCAGATTGTGGTTACTTGGTTACCTCTCTTGCGTTTGGTTTATGTGTGTGTCTGCAGTGTATGTCTTCCCAGGGTGTGTGTGAGTAGAGAATGTCACCGCAGGGTATGTTGCCATAGTGGGTTGCCTTAGAGACTTGCCAGAGAGTGTTGCCAGGGTATGTGTCATCAAAGTGTGTTACGAGTAAGAGCACTTACAGATGTGAGCTCACTGTCCCAGTGGCCTATTAGGATAGGCTCATTTAAACATGAGCACTCCCTAATCTCTGTGCCCTGAAGTACAAGGAAGCGCAGATGGCTGTGTGTGTGTGTGTGTGTGTGTGTGTGCGTGTGTGTGTGTGTGTGTGTGTGTGTGCGTGATATGTGACATGATAAATCGGCTGTTAGACTTTGCTAAGGGAGACTTCTGCATCAGGACAGCAGAGCCACCACTTTATTTGTCTACATTTGGAAGTATTTGGAATGCAATGTCAAAGTGTACACTGGGGAATTGGTTTCTTCTCTTCTAAAGCCAGAGGAAAACTAAGAGGCTTCATCAATCATCTTAAGCTCTGCATATGTCTGTCTGCTCCTTCTCTTCCACTACGTTTCTCTTGGTCTTTCTGTTGCACATTCTATGTGATTGTTTGTCTGTCAGTTGGTCGGCCCATCCACCAGCACATCCATCTGCCCATCTTCATCTTCTCATTTATCTGTCTTTCTGAGACACTCCTAAAACATCCAAATTTCCTCACCAAGGAAAAACTATATAACCAAGAAATCCACTTAGAAGCTCCAGGCACAAACAAAGTGAAAAGCCCAAACATAGTGTCTCATTGCCCCAGTGAAAGCACTAAAACAACACTTCCTGTGGTGACCTTTGGAAATGTGTGCCTACCTTTTGAATCTTTTGTCTGGGAAACAAATGCCAGCCAACACTACATTTCACCAGGGCCCGTAAAGCCTTTAAAGTGTTCTGGTTAAAAGCAGCCCACTAAGGAATAGGCGCTTTTCGGGACACGCTTTCTAGGCTTTCTAGGAGAGCTGCATGGGCCCTGCTGCTGGAGGTGGAGGGTGACAATGTGTCAGAGACTTCTGGGCAGAGATGAGACGGGGAACAGGGTGAGGCAGTGGGGGACAGACAGTGAGAGAGAAAAAGAGGTTGAGAAGAGAAAGAAATCCATTAAATTCTGTTAAAATATTAAGGGTATGTACCTATCTGTTGGCACATCTTAAAAAAAAACACTACTGAAAGATTTAACTCATTGGATTCCAAAATTTGGAGAAAGAGGGGGTCACCTAGCTTTGTCTGCTTCTATTACCTCCTTTTTTAATCTTTCCACAGACATCCATGTACTGTATACTAGGTTGTTAATCCTCTCTCTTTCTCTGCTTTTTCAGTGAGTTTCTACTGATAGATGGGTCAATATAATTTCCTCATAACATTTCCTAAATAGCCTTTTTGGAAGGAACAGCGACCAACCAAAGCGTGACCTTGTCCTATTACTGGAGTAGTATACAAGAGACCTGCATAAACCAGTGCAGTCATTTGTCCTAACGGGCTGCAGTAAAACAATCTAGAGAACTACCTATCCTGCGGTATTGCTCAGCGAATAATAATGACAGGCACATTCAGCAGAAACACACGCACGCACGCACGCACGCACATGGGCGTCATCAGTGTGATCGAGATAAGGAATGGGATATGAAGGATTCCACAGTTACTTCTGTAATTAGCTCTGTAGCCCTTGGCTGTATTTTCACTTCATGAAATCCAGAAAGCCATCAATATGCCACTTCTAGCGGTAATGAGTGCGTGAGTGTGCAGACACAGGGGGTGAAGGTGTTCAAACGGGTACACATGAAATGCATCCGTGCATGCGTGTGTGTATGTGTGTGTGTATTTCTCTCGCTCTTAGGATGTAAAGATTTGATTGTGGAAAATATATTAGTATCACGGGTAATAGGAGAGGCCTCTGGCAGCAGATATGTTGCCTTAAGGGCACTGTAAGTGAGACTGTGGCGGATGTGGTTGCAGTCCAAATGACACTCTGTTCCCTGTATAGTGCAGAACCTATGACTGGAGCCTTTGGGTAGTTTGCCATTTCATACACCCCCAATACATTCCCATAAGATGCATCGTGAACAGCTCTGAATTGTGTACCAATATCAGTCGGTGTGAGGCAGGTAATAGAAATGAATATACATGTATAGAATATAATATATGAGGAGGGATATTAACGTAAATGACCTGTCAAAGTGTTCAGTCCACATTTCGGATCTGGGATGCAAGAAAACACAATGCACCAGACTCTGAGTCCCAAATGTCATTGTTCTCTAGTGCTCCAGCAGAGGCCGGGGGATTCTGGTCTAATTCCCCACCACCCCCAAACGAACACACCATCTATTGTAGCCCCGGACCAACCCTCCCAATTCAACTCAACGAGGGCCAGACAACTGGTTGACAAGTGGAATCAGCCGTGCTGGTCTGAGGCTACAGTACAAATGTGTGCTGTTGGATATACTTGAGAACCGGCACTGGGAATGAAGTCAGTATAGGGTGCCTTTACTCATAGGCAGACATGATCATTACCCGACAATCTCAAACGCCAACCTCCTGGAAATGTGGCGTGTTCTGATCCGGCATCCATGTGGTGGAATTGCGTGGATTAAAAGGACCTGCTTGGCTTCAGGGAAAGAATAGGTGGTCATTGCCTGCACTGTAATTTATACAGTTTCAGTTTTTCCTTTTCTTTCAGTTTATGTTTTGGGATTGCTGCCAAGTTAAGTAACAGCTTTAACCTGCACTGCTCTTCACACACTGCACAGCAACACACAGGCAGACATATCAACACACATACGCGATAATGAATTCTCAGAAGTGTTTTGGCATAACGAAATGGACGAATTAACATTTCGGTTGTCATTACGATATTTATAGCTTTGTTTACACAGCCAAGCTATTATTGCTGTGCAACTCTGACTTCCAGATTTTCAGCTTCCGGAATGTGTGTGTGTCTGTGTGTGTGTGTGTGTGTCATAGTGTGCGCTACTCTGTGTGAGAGAATGTGTGGATTTGTCTCCAACTAGCCAGGAAGACCCCGGGTAGAAGGTGGGTGAGACAGCACCTGCAGAAACAGGGAAACTGAGGGAGGAGTGCAAAGGGAGGAATACATGTTCCGTATTATATCCTGTAGTGTGATGGGGAAGGATGGAGAAAGAGAGAGTAATCAGTGGGAGCGACACAGAGCGAGAATCCTATAAGAGAGTATAAGAGAATGAAGAGAGATGAAGAGAAAGGGACGAGAGAACAAAGAGACAGAGGGACCAAAAAGCCCAGACAGTTTTGTTCTGAGGGACACCTAGTACATTATATTTGGCACACAATTCAACAGGTTGCCAGAGAAACAAATTCCCATTTTCTCGGCAAAAAGAACAGCACATTCCATCATCAACACATTGGCTGAGAACCCTAAAAAAAGATTCACACAACAGAAATGTTTGTGAAGGTCTAATCAACACAGAGGCTAAGCATAAGGGAGGGGCGCATAACGGAAGTGGACAGTTGCGGTAATGGCTGTGCCCAGAGCAGTGCCAGTGGAAGTACATGCAGATGTCCACAGCAGCATTGGAGTTATTTAGTCCAGGAACGTTACTCGTCAACCATCACTGACTCAGACATCGTCTTGTATTCGCTACGCTAAGGGTAGTTCATATCGGATTCACATCTGTGTTCAGCAGTGGACATTTCGCAAAGCGCCCGCCACATACAAACCACATCTGATTGGCTCTGCCTCCAGCCATTCATCACATAGTCAAAATGTATATTTCTGCTGTGCAATCAAGGCATATGAAAATACACTAAAAAGAAGAATATGAGGACAAAGTAGAGACGGTGACATTTATTTCAACGTTTACTGTATATGGTTTATCAACTTAGAATAACAGCATGTTCAGAGTTTTATCCGCCTATTTCATGCGAACATCAGAATTGGTACAATTCAGCTTTAAGTAAATGTAAGAAGCGAAAAACCTTGTATAGTTAAAAATCCCTAATAAGAAATAGCAGTAGTGAGACTGCAACCCATTGACATAACCAAACTCTTAGTATCATCCTCTCAGATGATTTGCCAAGCCATTACTGCAGCCATTTTAAGCTGTTGCATATGTCTGAAATCAGTCTCCTCTTCAGCAATTGAAATGTATGTTTACATTTCAGTTTGAGACTCATTCTTCTAATGTTCTTCTCTATAAACTTGAACAGAAAACTACAAAAGGCACAGTGACCTGAAGCATATAACGCAAACAACGATTCACAAACTAAGGACACCAAGGGCAACTTAAATAGTGTCCACAATTGAGGCAACATGGAGCAGCAGCTTCTAAATGGGAACAATCAAATTGGAGTCCAGAGATGCCTAGAGGCCCCTCTGCAGTAAGGCCTTGACTGTGGGCCCTAGTTGCATAGAGATGCCTTGAAGCCCCCAGCCAGGACCTAACAGCGGTGTGTTTCGAGTAATTGTTCTGTTGCATTGTGAAGCGCCGCCCAATTAGTCTGGTAGTATTTTCTTACACATGGTGACCAAGATGCTTCTCTACACTCTCAAATTAAATGTTGCTGCTGCCATCATTCGTTACATCATCAATATAAATGAGTGAACCCCTTCCAGAGGCAGCCATGCATACCCATGCCATGATACTACATCTGCCATCATTTACTGTCTCCATTGGGATCACCACATCCACACCGCCTTTCCTTTTTTTCTCCACACTTTGGCCTGTATCACTTTTAAAAAAGGTTCACCTGTCCATTTTACTGTTCCAGGACTGTACTGGATGATGTCTGTACTTTTGATCAAATAGTTATCTGGCCTTTCTGTTTTTGGTGCTGATTAGAATTTTGAATTTTGCAGTGTATCCTTTGTAATTCTGTCCATGAAGTCTTCTGAGAGCAAAAGATTGTGACATTTTCACCCCATCATTCTGGAGGTTGTTGCTGATTTTACTGACATTTATATTCAGGTTGTTCTGCTGTTGTTTTCCTTGTCCATAGCATGTTTGAAAAACAGATGTGCATTTATGTTTTAGTGCTGCCAACATCGGTGTCATGTACATAGGTTGTGTTTAATACTGAATTTAAAGGGATGTGCATTACAGTGACCTAAAATTGTCAAGATACTGATATCCATGACATGACACATGAAGAAATCATTCTGAAGGTTTATGAATGGTGTCATTAGGTGTCATTTGGTCAGTTATGCAATTTTTTATGCAAGGTTGACATTGTTTGTGATGTCTTTGTTATGACAACCTTACATTAACTGAGTCAAAATATCCTGTCAATGTCTTTGTTATGACAACTTGACATTAACCATGAAAATATTAGATTAGATTCAACTTTATTGTAAGTACAGTACAATGAAATTGAAGGAGTAGGGTAGCTTCTGCAACTGAAATGCAGGAATAGCAGCAGTGAGGTTACCAAGGTAGACACGTATCTGTAAAAACTGAAAACTTCAGATATTGCAAGGCAGTGTCAGTAGTGAAAACGTCAGACTTCGCAAGGCAGTATCAGTAGTGAAAACTTCAGACTTTGCAAGGCAGTATCAGTAGTGAAAACTTCAGACTTTGCAATTCAGTGTCAGTTGTGAAAACTTCAGACTTTGCAAGGCAGTATCAGTAGTGAAAACTTCAGACTTTGCAAGGCAGTGTCAGTTGTGAAAACTTCAGACTTTGCAAGACAGTGTCAGTTGTGAAAACTTCAGACTTTGCAATTCAGTGTCAGTTGTGAAAACTTCAGACTTTGCAAGGCAGTATCAGTAGTGAAAACTTCAGACTTTGCAAGGCAGTGTCAGTTGTGAAAACTTCAGACTTTGCAAGACAGTGTCAGTTGTGAAAACTTCAGACTTTGCAAGGCAGTGTCAGTTGTGAAAACTTCAGACTTTGCAAGGCAGTGTCAGTTGTGAAAATGTCCGACTTTGCAAGGCAGTGTCAGTTGTGAAAATGTCCGACTTTGCAAGGCAGTGTCAGTGATAGGCTTGGCGGTTTCCACCACTCGTCGCAGGGCCTTACGGTCGGCTATGGGGCAACCGCCACACCATGCTGTGATGCATTTAGTCAGAAACATAACCTGTCATAAACATGTCATAGCAGGCCTGATTATCAAACGTGAAGAAACTATTTAGCTTTATGTGTTAGCATTAAATACAACCGTCATATGTGGTTGGTTTTGACATTGGCTGTCATGATACCATTATAATAGTGACATGAATATTTTCCTTGACCTCAACTACAATTGTACAATTTAGACATGTCATGAAGATGTCATTGTTTGTCAAATGCTGTCATATAGATGTGATTAAGTCTGTCAAATGCTTTTAAATACCTTAACCAAAGCAAGAGATTTCCTTTATTGAAATAAATGAAACGCTTTTGCGCAACAAGAAAAAGAAAAAAATCAGCAATCCTACTTTGATAACCCTTTCCTATAAGGGTACATGAACTAACAAATCCAGTAGTTACCTTGAACGAATGATAAATAAATACATATTAACAAACGGTTAATAATGATAACCCGTACTTTATAAATGGTTTACAAATGCATTAACTAACAGTGTAGTGTCATTCGTGCATTTTCTTGAGAGAACACAAAAATTCTGTTCTGCCATTTGTTAGGTTGATACAGGACATCCACAAATGTACAGAACTTAGTTGCTTACATGAACAATACCCAAATAATATAAACTTTTCATAATATAATCATATTGAAAACATTATTTATAAAATAGGCTAGATTGTAATAGTTTAACAAATTACCTTCATGTTAACAAAAATAGAACATGTCTGAGCAAGCTTGCAAAGTGCTAACCAGAACTAACAAACACTTGACTGGAGCTAGCATACAGCTAACTGGAGCCAGCTAACAGGAACTAGTTAATCACTAACCCTTACAGTACAACAATTGCAAAGTTCCTAAACAATACAGTTACAAAATGTAATAATCCTAGGGATATTGTCAGGAGTGTTGTTTTCGAAAACAACTCAGTACAGTACAGTACAGTAACACATTTGTTGTTTTCAAAGGAATGGACCACTGTCATGGCATTTTCTGTCATGTCATAGTTATAAAATTAATATGCTTTCCCTACCCACTACATACACTTTAACAGGCAAGTTGTCAAACTCTATCAAAATGTCCAGTGTACTTTTATACTTCAACAACAGGATGAATGATGAGAAAGACATGGTCTTTCCTTGAAGAGGTACAAGAACATGCAGGTGTTTGTACTTTATCAAAATTATAGTACAAACTGTGTGTTCCTGCAAAAAACATTGATATTAAATTGACTTGTTTTTTCACATCATGGAAAAGTCTTCCCAAGACACCATTATAATGGCGTATAGCTAACCAGTGGTGCCACTCCATTATTTTGAGGAGAATCTTCAGTGACTCAGTAGTGAGATTACCTTTTTTGACTCCATATTTGTTTTTCTGCCATAATATGCTGTGTGTGAGCATCACTCTCAGGGTCAGCAAAGTTCCTTTTATGGCAGACAGAATACTGGCTAAATAGTTTCTTCAAGTTTGTAAATTATGACCGGCCCATGTTTATGACAGGTTATATTGTCTTGGTTACTCTCAAGTTGTCATTACAAAGACGCTGACAGGTTATGTTGTCTCAGTTAATGCCAATTTGTCATAACAAAGACATTGACAAGATATGTTGTCTCAGTTAATGTCAAGTTGTCATAACAAAGACATCCCAAACAATATCAGGCTGGTGTGAAAAATAACATAATCAACCAAATGAAACCTAATGACAGTATTCATAAATATTCATAATGATTCCTTCATATGTCATGTCATGGTTATTACAGTATCATGAATGTGTCATGTCAATCTTATGCACACCCCTTCAAATAAAGTGTTACCAAGTTTTTTCTTCACCAACGAGCGAAAACGCTAACATAGGCACGGAAAAGCCCGGACCGCACAGGAGTTCCACATGTTCCTCTGACTGACAATCAACAACTAAGGTATGAAACAGACAAAAAAACAGTGAGCTCTGTCATTTCAGCATGTCAGTCCAGCGTGCTCATATATTCTACTGCAGAAATACCTTTTCTCTCACTGCCACTGCCGTTACATGCCAAAGTAAAAAAATAAATAAAAATAATGTAACATACAAATATAAATATGATGTTGACATTAGTGGACTTGATGTGTGTATTTTAGTATTTCAACAGGATGGAGATTTTCCCTCAGGGCAATGTTACAATGCATAACCCTAGTACAGTAGAGCTCAGATGTACAGCACGTAGAGTAAAACCTTGCTGCGCTGAGCTATTTCTTGTTTTTCGACTCACATCAGAGAGCTTTCTCTCAGTTTGTAGACTGAATAGATCTGTGAGTGACCACATGTTCAGCTCCATGTAAGTTTGACCAATAATGAAATCCAGAGTTCCATGTTTCCATTATCATGTCTTTATCAGTAAATGTACTCACACATTTTCCATATTTAAAACACCAGATGACTCATTTACTGTCAAAAGGCTCCTCAGAAGCTTGTGTGCATCACAAAGGAAACACTTTTAACACCTCCATGTTCTAAGGGCTCCATTGAATGTAATAAGGTTTGGCCCAAACCTAATGGTTCTGACAGATGGCTTTTATGAAAAGAAAAATATGGAACAAAGATGCAGGCGCCCAATGATAAATTCTGGTCTCAGAAAGTTACATGAGATCTTGATGTCTCGAATCATTTTTTTCAGAAACTGTACCTTATTTCGGTTAAGCTTGCATGGTATGGTTTACATTTTATTTTGTATTTTGTCATCTCCATTTCTCAATCTTGAGAAATACAGCACTCAGAAGACTCTTTAAATGCACTGTATACAGTATACAGTATAATTACGGCAGGTTTGAAATGGTGTCTCATGACTAACATGTTTGTAACAGAGCGTTTGTAACAGAACGTGATGATGAGTTTGGTGTGTGGGTGCTTCAATCAACATTTGCTTTACAACCTCTGTCCCAGATAACACAGTAACACTGTGAGAGCCTTCTTATTCCTACAGTATGCCTCCTCCATTTATTTAAAGATAGCCAGCTCTTAGTGCATCAATACAAAAATGAGGAGGAAAACACCAAACACTCCAGCAGCAAACAATGAAATCCAGACACCCCACATGGCAAAATCATCAGTATTCATTATTTTGTTTTCCTCTTTGTTTTATCACATTTTCCGATCCTTTTCAATGATGCAGCAGACAAAACATCAAATGGAAATCTTTTTTCTCCCTCAACTAATCTTACCATGCAGTTTTCGGTAAAAACTGGCTGCTGACCTCACAGACTCACTGCAAATAAATAACTCGAAGAGTTTGGACTTTCCTAACGTCTGATCTAAGAAGAAGCTAACCATTTCCACTGTATGGGAAACAGTTCTACGGATTCCAAAATTGCTTTGATTATCTGATAAGCAGGAGCAACATTTATATTCTTTCTTCTTTCCCATCGTGATCACAAACTCTTCAGTAACAGCTGTTTCAGGAGGACACATGAATCTATGCTACAGACAGGGATTACACTGGGCGGGAGCCAGCAGAATCTGAGCTCCAGCCCAAATGATACCTAGAGAGATCTGAGCTCCCATACCTCCACAGGCCAGCGGTTTAACATTTTAGATACAACTGGAAAGTAGAATGTAGGAATCCCCTGCTTTCCAAATCTTAATTTAACCCTTGGCTACAGAGTTCCTCATGTGGGTCGACATCCAAAGTCAACTCTAGGCTAATTGACCAAACTTAACAACTAAAACCAAACATACAATTGAATACAGACAAAGATCACGCAAAATGGGAAAAATAAACTTCTGAGGGGTTAAAGTTAGGGTTAAGGTTTTGGGGTGAGGTAAGGTTTCCAATGAGACCAGGTTGCAACCGTAGCCATCTTCAGTTATTATTTGTTTCTCTCATGTTCAGGTAATGAAAGTCATGTGCAAGTGAATTATTATCTAGAGATTGACCAATCAAGAACCTCAGTAACTGACTGAGAAACCTTTTTGGCCTTGAAAAACTCCTTAGTTGCTGTTGCAGTATGTTTGGTGTCCTTAGAGTTTGAAGGCATTTGCTTGTACATTCTGTAGACTTTGAAATGTATATTGCTGCTTCTGTCAGAAGTTATGTAATGGCTAAACAACATTCCAAAATAACCGATAAAGATTACAAGTAGAAATTATGTGTTTTCATTTACACATAGTTTAATGTTTGATTAATTAAAAAATTCTGTAGATAGAATTAATGATCATGTTGGGTCTGTAGCAAACAAAACATAAATTAAATGTATTAGAAAATGTTTTCTTATGTTGTTGTGTTTGCCTTTTTGGCCAATAAATCAATTAAATTCTCCCATATGAAATGTAGGGAGAGAACTGGCAAGAGGAGAAAGGTACTAGCCTGCATAGTGATCAGATTAACAACTGGGTAGCGTTTTTGTATCAACCAAATATTTAATCAACTGTTGTTCATTAGAATTGTTGTAGTGCTGTAGTGCTTTAGATTTGTTATGTAGATTTTTGCTTTTGGCGTTATGGCAGAAGAAATAGATTTTGTGGCAAATTTACAAAAAAAGAAAAGAAGGATGGAATTTGTCTTCAGACAATAAGCAGCAGTGGTAAGTTAGATGAAGTTGTATGTATTTTTACTAGCAGGGCCGGTGTCATGAGAGGTCTTAAGGCCTTAAAATATTTACATCACGATTAGGTGCCTCAAATGCAGTGTCCCAAAAGACATACAATGGTCCTATATGTCAGGAATTAGTGTTCATTCTAGAACGCCCTTCTATCAGCAACAAGTGTACCATAGAAAAATCGATAAAGATAAGTGAGCCAGTTCCAATGGCAGGTATAACTTGTGGGACTGACTTCACCTCCCTCAGTCTCATTCTTTCCATAATTCTTGATCAATCCCAAAATCTGTCCTCTTTGTCCTTTTCTTTGTCTTTCTCTGTCCGTCTCTCGTTCTCAGTTCAATATGCTTCATTGGCATGATGTTTCCAAACATACTTAAACAATACAAAATCTGTTATTATTAACTATTATCAACAGAAAATGAATGGGAGGATCAAATAAGTTACTACATATACAGGCATAATAATAACAGGTAGCAATGAAACAGATAATGGGTTACATGAACTGATAATGGTAATAGAAAAGGAGGTTGAGTCAGTCCCTTCTCTCAGTCTCTATATGAGCATCTTTGTTTCCATCTACTCTGCTAAGGGATTACAGAGGGTTTCCATGGGAACTAAATGGAAATGTTCTCGACTGGATGAGAACTTGTGATCATGCCAGTAGTGGACACTGTGATGTGGACCGATTCAACGTGACGTGATGGCGACCTTGTTGTTCTCTCAGTGATCAGCCTTAGTGCGTGAGACCTCTACGCAGGCGTTGTCTCTCAGTGTCTTTAGTGCTCGACTACAACCAAATCCTATTGCTCTCCAGATCCTCCTTTACCGCTCTCGACACAAACTGAAGAACCAGAGTTGTGTGTGCATATGCATGTTGGCGAGTGTGTGTCTCACGGACCGTGCAATCACGTGCGTGCTGTTATGTGTGTGCTCGTTGTTTTGTGTGATGTGAATGCCCTTTACTGTAATTGATGTAATCTGTGGATTCTATGAAGTGTCTTTGGGTTTTGAAAATGTCTTATTTTATTTCATTTTAATTAATTTCTGTGGCTCAGTAGAGGCTAGCCGCTGCCAAACGCCCTCCCCTACATCTGCAGTGTACCAGGCTGATTTGATTTAGGTGAATATGATGTCCTCTGTTGATATTCCTGTGGTGTAGTCACAGACGCACGGACACCCACATAGAAGCATGCATGCACGCAAGCGCACACACTGTGTAGTCCTCGTGGAGTGCTTTTTAATGAGATTCATTAGGAGATGTTATTTAGTACAGTGGAGAAAAAGCAGCTAGCAATGTTTCTCATTTCTGTTTGTGACCCACAAAACATAGGGGCTTGTCATTGTATACAAACATTCTAAAGCCATTTTAAAGCCTGTTCTCTAATTTCCAAAACACTTCATCAAAGTAGGTTCTATAGATTCTGAAGCCTGTTGTGTAGATTGCTAAACCATTCCATAGCCTGTACTACACATTTAAAAAATATAAAAAATCAGTTCTGTAGATTAAGGTTATATCACTAATAATAACAAATGTTGCTTCTATAGTGTGTTTCATAACTAAAAGTAAGCGCTTGACAAAAAAATAAGAAAATATATTTTTAAATGCATGTAGCTAAATAAGAGTAGTTGGTGTATAAATCCTCAAAACACAAGGGGTTTGTCAACAGTGTAAGTCAGGCAGCACAGTTCACTCTCAAAGTCCATCAATAGAGTCTTGCCATCCTCACTCTCTGACTGCTCTGAGTTGTTGACTCACTCTCAGTACGAAATAAAGTATGCGCAACAGTTTCAAGTGATCCATGTAACGTGAGCAGAGGAACGGGTCTATCAACCAGGTGGAGACAAGCCGGATGCGCGTTCACCGGGAAGCGAACAGCACAGTTGACTTTCCATTCAAGGCATCTCACAGATTCTTCATCATCATCCTCGGCGTTTGACTGCAACACCTCTGTACCCTTTGACTAGAAATTCTATGAGATGTTTGTTTTCTCTAACCCAATAATGACAGTCTGCTTGAAACTTAGGAGTCCTAAGACTTAACATTGAATTCATCTGTCCCAGCCGTTCATCCACCACAGTCCTCCAAATGGCTAATGGATCAAGCTTTTCTAGATAATGCACTGCAGAGCTTTCAAAGTCTGCTTTGTGGATTACAAAGGGATTCTAAAGCAGCTTCTGTACATTCTAAAGCCTATTCTATAGATTGTAAAGACTGTTGTATGAATCTTAAACCATTCCAAAGGATGTTCTGTAGATTCTAGTCTTTTCTGTGGATTCTAGAACCACTCCAAATCCTGTTAGGCGAATTGTAAAGACTGTTCTGCGGCTTGAGTAGCCTGTTTTGTAGAGCATTGAGCTTGTTCTATAGACTCTAAAGCATGTAGTTAAAGCTTATTTTGTAGATTATCAGGATTTTTAAGACATATCTTAAAGACAACACATATTTAGGTGGGTAAATGTCTTTAGAACCATGTATCAAATGCCAATAGCATTCTTTAAACAGATTAAGTTTTTAAAGCTACATGCATTCTAATGAGACTATGAGACACAAAACTGCCCTTTTTACTCATCTCCTGCAATTCTACACATTTTGCCATGTGTACCTCCCAATCTGTTCTCCACCACATACCCAAAAACTTCCCAACTAGGTTAGGACTTTCATTAGGGCCGGCCCTAGGCATAAGAAACATATGTGGTTGCTTATTGCCCTGACCTCTATAGGGTCCCAGTCTGCTAGTTAGCCCTGGATAGATAGGGAAGATGGGGCCCCCCAAATCAAATTTGCATAGGGCCCCCAAAAGGCTAGGGCCAGCCCTGCTTTGTGGATGGGTAGCGACCGCTTCTTTTATAGTAGATTGGGTGCCAGCAATATTAATCATGGTTGTTGGGACTAAGGCAGATTCCCCCAGCTCATAGGTGCATGCAAATTGGTGGAATAAGCCGTATGTTGAAGAGAAGAACTGCTTGCAAACACGTCTCAATCTTCTATTTAACTCTCGGCTCTCCTGATCCTATTAGGGAGTTTTTTTAGTAAGGGAAGGCTTTAATCAGGAATTGGATCTCGTTCATTTGGGAGGAGATATATCTGTTATTATTTCACAAAAATAACAGATATTTTTCATCAAGGTATTTTTTTGTTTACTGTTGCAATCTAGTGGAAACAAATTATAACCACGATTGGAATGTGCCATGAACATTTTTTGAATGTAGAAATTTCAAGTTGCAGAAGATTAATTCTTACCTTGGAAAATATCATTAAATAGCCTCTTTTCCATTCTAACTGAACCAGGAGATTTGTGTTTGGACATCTTTGGAAAACATGTGTCCTTATTACAGTTCCCAATAGATACGTTTTGTTCAGAAAGATTCTGTCATAACTGTGTGCTCCAACACCAAAATACATAGTCTTTTCCCTAGGTAGCCACAAGATTCTGAATAAATGCTGGACCAGTATCTTTGGGCATCCAAAATAATCTCATCTGCAACTGATGTCTATAGCATAAACCTGCTAGAGTGGATGCAAGATGGCCTTAGAAGATTGATCACTGAAGGTTTGGAGATTGAGAATTCAGCCTTGACAATGTGGGGAGAAGAAGTTTTCATCTCGAGTTGCCAAACAGTCATGTTGCATATTTTGTTGGAATAGAAATATATTTCTAGGAATGTAATGCATCCTAAACCGCTTCCCTGGCTTTTGAAATAATGGTTCAGTTCTAGAACATTAGTGACACTTTTCTATTCCAGTTTTCTGTTCCTCTAACCTTTTCCAACCGCTGGTCCACAGGTGATATCCACTGCATTGCTATCTACCGGCTAAATTCTCTGGTACAGCCTGTGATTCTCTTGACCTCTTGTTGTTCTTGTTGGGACTTTAGCTTTCAATCCTACAATTCTGTTCAGAGGTGACCTAGTATTCCAGTTAAGTCCATCCTCTCTTTCTGTCTCTGACTGTCAATACTTCTCCTGCCGTAGAATTGTCCTCCTGCAGGCTAGTTTCAGCAGTTTAAAAAAAAACATTTATTAACCCCACAGTGACTTTAAAATCACATCACCAGTATAAACACCGTCATCCCTCACTTGGTTGCTGCTTTTCAGGCAAAACACCCACATCCCTTCATTCAAAAATACAAATATAAATTGAAAAAGTTTTTTTTAACACCCTGCACAAATTAGTGTGGAACAGACACTAATTTGTTAAATTTTCCATAAATGAGGATTCATTCTGAAGTTATACATTTTGAATTTGTTTTGCAGTCATTGTTTGAAATTCAGAGCAGTAGTAGCAGCACACAAATCAGGAAGTCAAATATGCAGCTCTTTTCGCGATTCAGTTCTTGGCCCTAGACCTGTAGCTGTAATCTATGTCTCCACCTCCCCTTCTCAACGTGCCTAATCTGCAGTCTTCTCAAAACAACTTAGCCTCATCTCTCTATTTAGATTCCCTTTTGTTAATCACAGCCAAAAACACTGCAGAAACATCATAAACAGTCAGCCAGAAGAACAGTTTTATGTATGTTACCCTTTGCTATCAGCCCAGATGATATGACTATACATAACCATCCTATGGCCAGCAATGGTCAGGTTACCACTGAAATACAAATACTGTAGTATTAGCCAGCTCAGTGTAACGTACAGATGTGGAATCTCATTTTGATCATAATTTTTGTTGCAGGAATTTCCATCTGAAAATGTTGGATTTGTTAATTACAATCCACGTAATTTATTAATGAGATTCGGTTGCCGCGAAATAATTTTCCTGTGGTTGTAAACCGACAAAAATAAAGGTTTATCTATAGTATAATTGGGACAATGCCATTAACTGCAGCAGCCCTGACAAAAGAGAGGACCTATGGGTCACGGATCTGCAGGTCACTGCTTAGATAAGCCACTGGTCCTCATTAGCATTGTCACTGAGATTGTCAGTCGTGCGCTCTTGATCCCTCTCTTTCTTGTTGTCCCTAAAAACACTTTCTCTCTTTCCTCTCTATATTTCTCACTCTCCCTCCCTCTGTCCCTGCCTCTCACCTTCTCTGCCTCTGCCCATGTATCCATCTCCCTTAACCGTTGACATATTCCAGACCTTAGGAACATGTCTGAAACATATCCAACCATGTCCCTTTGGACCACTGGGGGTGCGGGGGATGGAGACCAGGAGCTCTTTAACCATAATTCCTGTAACAAACTGCCAACCTGCCATGAAATCAATGTCCATGCAGCACAGCCACACAAACAAGCTACACAGGAAAAAGCTAATTATGAATCCAAAGGGAGAACAAAAAAGAGCAGCATCAAACCCAGCATCTCGGATCCCCAGGGGCTTATGAATTAGTGCATTTATCGCATTCATGTCCGCCACCTATGGAACCAGGGTTACAAAAGCCATTGAAGAGCTGCCAGATGTCTTACCGTCTCTCTGTGAGGGTCTCTGTCTGGATCCTGCTGCTGGCTTTAGAACTATGCCTCGTCTAAACAACCATGCCCTCCTATTTGGGCTCGCGATGACAAACAGATTGGATCAAAGTAGTCTGGTTCAAGTTCAGGCAGCGATGCTGGGGAATTCAGGGGGTCCTCCCAGTAATCTGGCCAGCTAGCGGCGCCCCACGTCTCTGCTTTTCTCATGGGTCATTTCAAGCAGCCTCTCGGCAGCAGCAGACAGAGGCACACAGCTGTGAGTGTCGGGGGAAGAGAGGTGTTCAACGCCAGGAATACGCACGGATCTCAGGCTGCAGCCGATGGTGAGTGGATGCTGGGACGGCTGAGAGTGAGGCTCTCTGCTTGGTAGCTCACTGGGGAGTTTCCTCTCCCGCGTTCTCCCTGTGTGCCGGCTCCGCTCTGCACTGCCTGTCTCTTACCAAGACCGGTGTTTGTGGCTGTGATGCGGAGGTAGAGTATGGGTGAGTGAGAGAGAGAGAGACAGACCGTAGAAGAGGGAGAGAGAGCAGAAGAAGGGGAGAGAACATGGGAAGGACAGGCGGAAAGGCAGAGAGAGGAAGGAAAGGTTGCATTGCTTTCTATCGGTTTCGATCAATCAGAAAATGGAATGGAGGTTCTCAGTCAGTCATAATCTGTGATGTGCGTGGTTGTGCGTGTGCGTGTGCGTGTGCGTGCGTGCATTCAGGCAGTGTGTGTGTGTGTGTGACTGTATATTTCTGGGTGTAACTGTGTATATGTGGTTTGTTGTAATGCCCCTGTCCACATCCCAATCATGTACAGTTGCCCACAGATGTCCAAACACTCAGCGCATTGCCACCCACGCATACTGAACACTTACTGGCTGCATACCGTTTCTCTGGGCTATCAGTATATCAATTGACTGGGCAACCAGACTCAGAGCACACACCTACATCTCCCCTTTCCAATGCCTGGGGAAATGCACCTTAGAGAGACGTTGATATAGCTCCTGCAGTAAGACAGAGAGGGGAATAAAGAGAGAAAAAGAGAGAGATTTATAGGTAAAGGTCTACTCTCTTCACATGATCGACCATCTCGTTATGCTTGCTGTGTCACAGAATTATTTGTATGGAAAAACACATTCAAAATCGTTGGAACCAACTGTTAATTCATTTTTCTCCTATCTGATGGGTGTGGTGAGGCATCTCTTGAATCAGTAAATGATGTATCTCAAAGGGTAGTGGACGTACACCAACACACAACACAAACCAGCCCTGTTTCTTTTTGTTTTATTTTAACTAGCATGCACTAAAGCAGTTCCTGTTTATTTGAACGTTCCGGAACATTAATAAGGAACGTAACGGAACACAGCTCTCCTTATGTTTGAAAAGGACCACCTTGAAAACTAATTATTCATTTACAACCTGCTGCACACCTGAAACTCAATTTGATTGGAGTTGGTTTTGGTGGTGGTGTGAGATAGCGTCAGATCCTTTTCTGAGAACAGTTATTTTTGGAGGAGCTTGGCAGTGTGAGTGGGGTGATGTGACCGGAGTGGAGCTTTAAGTGCAGTTCTGCTGTCTGCCTATTGTGTATAATTTCTTTCTATGCAAGCCAATGACGCCACTGTGCTTTCAGAGGCTAGCAGCTGTTGCCTACAACAATAATCCATACTATTTTAGAGAAAGATGTAGAAAGAGACCAGACAACACAGTGGGGGTGTTTTTGGACTTTCTTTTCAGGACCAAAACACACCTAATGCATTGGTTAGATTTTAGGGACATATTTTTTGTGTGTGAATGTGGATTAAGGGAAATTAAATTAAAGGACTATGGTCCTCCACCTAAACTTATGATTTCAGGTTTTCTAGGCCCCGGATCTACAGAAAAATTTACATTTATGAGCAGTTACAGTTAGTACATGATCTGGTAGTCAATGCGGTTTTGGTAATATTTGTGTTTTTAATCCTATTGCAACATATCTAAACATTTTAAAATAAAAGGGTTAGGGTTAGTTTGTTAATACATTTTTCTAATATTTATGTGACACTGTGAGATCATGTTGTACACACTCACAGGGCCACACACACACACACACACATACAAACAAGGACATACAGACACCCACACACACACAAACAAGGACAAACAGACGCCCACACGCACAAATGCATCCTTGAGGTGAAGTGCAGCCCTCATCACCTGCCTCCCATCACATAAACACACACACACACACACACACACACACATATATAAAACAACCACATATCACAGTGGTCTGTAATTGTGACATGGAAGGGAGCAGACAGCAGTTCCATCTCCCAACAGCTAGACTGCCCACCACAGCTGAAATCCAGCAGCACCTAGCCAAATGCTTTGCATTATGTTTTGATGGGCCCGGCTTTGGAGACCACGTACTGCAAGTCTATGGCTTTAGATTGCCAACTACAAGCATTGCCAGCCAGTACCTGTTATATATGAGGCTGTCCGTTCATGCTACGAGAGGTTGATATTCGAGGAGCTCGTCCCCAAAAGCCTGTTCTACTCAGTGATTGAAGGGGCTGCCAACTCTGAAACGAACGCCTCCCTCTGGCCCCCACAAAACCATCTCGCTTTTAGGGCATGCAAAAGGCCACACAACCATTCACGTCAATCCAGGCTCCTCTGGCAACCCAGTGCGGTGGATACGTGTTGTCGTTTTGACCTCTTACCTCCTCCACGTTTAGAAGGGGGGCTCTGGTTAACTCCCCGTCATTGTTTAGCATGTTCAACAGATGAGTTTGTCTGCTAGTATTGTAAATCCGCTCTTTTCGGCTTAGGGAGATAAAGCCCCCCCCACACACACACACATCCTTGAGGTGATGTTAATGGGCTCAGAGGCCCTTATCATAATCTCTGCACACATATGAACATACACACAGAATGCCTTGATGGTCCTTGTCACTCTCTTCCCACCAGCTGTCCACAACCGTGCGGCTTCTCTGTAGCTGACTGAGTACACTGTACCACAAACCACAGTCCAAATATGGGAGCTCACTCACTTCGTGCCATTTATAAGGGTTGAGTCATAGTGCCTTGTAGAGAGTGTGGGGTAAAGGTGGAGTCACTGTGCCTTGTACATAGTGTGCGGGGTAAAGGTGGAGTCACTGTGCCTTGTAGTGAGTGTGGGGGTAAAGGTGGAGTCACTGCCTTGTAGAGAGTGTGTGGGGTAAAGGTGGAGTCACTGTGCCTTGTAGAGAGTGTGTGGGGTAAAGGTGGAGTCACTGTGCCTTGTACATTGTGTGCGGGGTAAAGGTGGAGTCACTGTGCCGTGTAGTGAGTGTGGGGGTAAAGGTAAAGTCACTGCCTTGTAGAGAGTGTGGGGGTAAAGGTAAAGTCACTGCCTTGTAGAGAGTGTGTGGGGTAAAGGTGGAGTCACTGTGCCTTGTAGAGAGTGTGTGGGGTAAAAGTGGAGTCACTGTGCCTTGTAGAGAGTGTGTGGGGTAAAGGTGGAGTCACTGTGCCTTGTAGAGAGTGTGTGGGGTAAAGGTGGAGTCACTGTGCCTTGTAGAGAGTGTGTGGGGTAAAAGTGGAGTCACTGTGCCTTGTAGAGAGTGTGTGGGGTAAAGGTGGAGTCACTGTGCCTTGTAGAGAGTGTGTGGGGTAAAGGTGGAGTCACTGTGCCTTGTAGAGAGTGTGTGGTCAAACGCCGAATCAAAAGCAGTAGAAACAGAGAGTCAGTTAGAGGAGAGATTGGAGGGTAATGAACCTGGAGGAAGATGGTTATAGCAGTAGTTTGATGTTGGTGGAAGCTTAACAGATGGTAAGTCCCTCTCTCCCCAAGCTGGAAGACCGCTGCGTTACACATGCTTGATGCAGCCTCCCACATGAATACGTGCACGCACGCGCACACACACACGCACACACGCATGCGCACACACATTGGCATTGCCGTATTGATCCCAATGATGTGTACTTTGTGACTTTGCTGTAGGGGCTTCAGTCATACCATTTGAATAAGTAAAAGATAACAGAACATTGATTAGAACTGGAATGTCCATTCCAGTAACTCTTTGTCTGTGTTTTCAGACAAATGCTTTGACCAAAATGAAACCAAATTCCCTAGAGAGTGCCCTACTTTAGTCTCTACCAGGACTCTCATCATTTGGCACAAAAAGACCTTTACTAAATGTGCTGTGCTACAACAGTGATGCCGCGATCTGATCCCTAGGAATGTGTAACCAGCCCTTAGAAAAAAGGTTTCAAATAGAAACAAAAAGGTTCATATAACGTGAGTTACAAATCTGGTGTCAAGCTGTTCAGACGCCCCCTTAAAGATTTCAGAAGGCTTCCTACAGTATGACCTGATTTAAATCACTGGCAGCTTACACACCCTATGTTGACTGTAAGCACCTTGCAAGTCATCCTACAAATGTCATTTTAAAGACAATGCATTAGGGAATTGAGAAATTCCCTTTACATGCAGTATCCCAAGTATCTGTGTGCCATAGGTGTAGGGTCAGTCACTGTCCGCAACGCACTTGGTCATCAATGTCCGAAGTCTATCCATTTTTCCAGAGAACTACTGCTTTTATTGGCCACAGATCACCTGTCTCCACTGGTCATGTAAACACATGGTTATAAAAGGTAATGTATTCTTTCCACATGGCTCAGACAGAAGCGGTAACCTCCCCACACCTCTCTTGCCTATAGCCTGGCTACTTTTGAGGGGTTCGGTTGGCTTCTGTCCTTCTCTGTCTGGTTTTTCCTATTTGCTGTGTTTCAGTAACCTATTGCTTGCTTTTTGGAAAGCAGTGTGTGAGAACTGCTTATGTAAAAAAAAAAAATCCAATACATATAGAATGATTGAGTAGGTTGTGGCATTTAATCTTAAACGTCACAAAAGAAGCCAGAAGGCAGTGCCCACACATATAATGAACAAGGTACTAGAATTTATTCAAATTAATATTTGGGTCACATGATCAACCCTAACTGGTAAACTGTAAGTTTAACATTAAGCGACATATTTTACGTACTGTAGATGGCTTACCAATGTCATCTTGCTTCAGTATTAGGTAGCCAACAAAATGCTGCTTAAGTTGTTAGATGGGCTTGCTGTGTTGTGTTCTTGGTTAGCTAGGTAGCTGGCTAACATTATGGTTTGTTAACATTAGCCATTGTGAAATTATGTTTTTATAGGTGGTATTAAATACTTACTGCTCGTTCTTAACTTGCTAACAGCTTGCCAGCGGTTAGTTAGTTATAACACTGGAGGTTTATGTCGATTTGAATAGGAATCAATTATTGAGATTTATTTGTGCTTATTTGTGCTTTTTTGCAAGTGTTTCATAATGCTATTTTCCTAACATCTTCTCATACAAGCCACCTTGACAAGCCTTTTCTGGATTTGTCTGCTGGATTAAAGGGGAACTTTACTTTGGGGGAACCATACAAAGTTTGTTCCATGTTTGAGAAATTTCTAGGACAGTGAGATTTATTGTGCACATAACTGACCAAGAATGGCACTGGGATTTTTACGCTAAATTGCAAACTCTAGTTTATCAGAACGTGTATTGATAGAGAAAAAAACATTTAACAGAGATGATTTGAGATCACATAACTTTTATCAGTTTTATCAAGACTCAATGGCAAATCATGTACTACATTAGTAACTAGTACATTATTTGGTGAACTACGGTCTTGATTCATGTCTATCTCATGCATTGAAGCCGGTGGACATCCCCGGCATTACACTCACCCCAGTGTCATCGGTTGCCAACCATTGTTTTATGTTAATTCAATTTACGCGGGTGAGATTTGGCCAGAGTTGTGTTTGACTATTCCTAGCTCCTTATATGTGACTACCTCCTTATATGTGACTAGCTCCTAATATAGGACTAGCTCCTTATATGTGACTAGCTCCTAATATGTGACTAGCT
>JACXGJ010003645.1:0-51951 GCA_016801105.1 Esox niger
CAAATACTTATGTCATGCAATAAAATGCTAATTAATTATTAAAAAATCATACAGTGTGGCTTTCTGGATTTTTGTTTTAGTTTCCGTCCCTCACAGTTGAAGTGTACCTATGGTAAATATTACAGACCTCTACATGCTTTGGAAGTAGGAAAACCTGCAAAATCAGCAGTGTATCAAATACTTGTTCTCCCCACTGTATGTATAATAATATTTATACCTATGTACACTGTGTGATCCTACCTGTCGCTGTTGTTGCCGTCAACATGTTTACTAATTCTATGACCGTACTGAACAAAGTTGGGTAATTGCAAATGCACATATCAATAGTAGACACCCTAAAGATCTGTACCAAAAGTCTTTGTTAACATACTTTACTAACCTTTTGTTTGGGATCTTTGATGCAGCCATCCTTTTCTCATGGTCCAACCAGGAATAAAACATCTCTGGTAATGTGACAATTTACACTAAACATGTGACACTGCAAACATTTCATTGAGAGCCTTTACTATTTCAATATTTGCTGGAAGTGAATATACCATTCAGTAAGATTTGTCTTCTATTGATAGTCCCGGTTGCGTGTTTCTCTTATGATATCTGGCTACACTGTCTAGCATAGCATGTTCAATGTTTGAGGATAAACATACAGCATGTTTCCATAAGGTGGGGTATATACAGAAGATGTGTGCATGTGAAGACCCTGTATGAACATCATGTTTATATGTGCATGTTAAAACAAAATAATACATTGATTCAGTAATTATGTCAATTTTGCAATTGACAAGAGATTACCTCTAATTTTGAGATCACCCTCAGTTAATAAAGCTCACCCTCAAAACTCTCCACAACAAAATCCTTCTGCTCATCCTACCTTTCACATGACTTGTCCAATACAACAACAACAACAACTCCTCTCATTTAATATAGGCAAAGGAATTTTCTGTTAAAATTATATAAAAAAATCCTTAATAGAAAATCTAGAACACATAAAAAAGCTACACACAAATGTCATCAGATATGGAGGACATGAGCACAGAATTAGCAAAGATAATGCAAAGCTTTTCTGAACAGTTGAGCTGTGCCTTTATTAAATGAGAACATCAACTCCGAAGCCCTGCTAAAGAAATATATTTGAACCAACAGAAATCCGCAGCTATAATATGGAGTAATCCACATCCTATGAGGAAATACCCTTTGCACATAGCTGTAGCCCAGGCAACTGCAATCAATTATTCAAGGGCATATAGCTGCTGTATGACCGTACAGTGTGCAGGCAACAAACATGGATAAGAAATGATGGCTTACCTGAGACCTCTAGCTTTAATGATGACATGGTTTAATATGGAATACTGGAGCCGCTACATGGAATACAGTTGTCCTTTTTTAGAGAAGTATTTTCCTGGTTGCGCTGTAATCAACTAAGTACACACCAATGCAACCCATGAATATGAAGGTGGTGTTTTGTATAAGCCTGTTATACAACCCATGGCTGAGCAACAACAGGAGTGGGAGGGGAGAGTGAGCGTCATTCAGAGAGGCTACAGAGTCAATAGAAAGGTCCCTTTATTGTCGTGGAGGCAGGGTTGGGGATCATTATATAGATACAGAGAACCATAGGGGATGGTCCTATTTCACAATAATTCCAGATGAACTATATACAGTGCTCTCCAGAATGTTTGACAATCTAGTATAACAGGTTGGAATCGCTATCAAGAGGTATTTGCATATAGTTAGATATATGCATTTTACGGATCAGTTCCATATGTGTCACGGTTGAGAGACAGGGCAAGAGCAGCAGTGTTATAAAACATCTTTTTAATGCTTTTCCAAAAACAAAAACAACAAAAGGAGAGTCAAACTGTAAACTGAAGGACAGCAAACACAAATGTAAACAGAACAACTTAAAAATAGGGTCCCCAATTAGAGAAAACAAGATGCAGCTGTCTCTAATTGGGGAGATAAGAAAACAGTAATACAGAGATGCCTAGAGGCTCCCAACCAGGACCTGACAATGGAGTTCAGATTAGGATTCATACTTACTACCCAACCCTATTTATACAATTATACAGCTGCATTTCCAAATATTTGAATGCTGTGGAAAAGTACATTTATTTTAAATAAATCAAATAAAAAGTGACACCTTATATTCTGGATTCATTACACATGAAGTGAAAAATGTCAAGCCTTTTGGTTTAATCTGTGATGATTACGGCTTACATCTCATCGAAATCAAAACTCCACTATCACAAAATACTACAATAAAAAATGTACAATATATACAGTGGAGAGAACAAGTATTCGATACACTGCTTATTTTGCAGGTTTTCCTACTTACAAACCATTTAAAGGTCTGTAATTTTTATCATAGGAAAACTTCAACTGTGAGACAGAATCTAAAACAAAAATCAAGAAAATAACATCGTATAATTTTTAAAGAATTAATTAGCATTTTATTGCATGACATAAGTATTTGATACATCAGAAAAGCAGAACTTAGTACAGAAACCTTTGTTTGCAATTACAGAGATCATACGTTTCCTGTAGTTCTTGACCAGGTTTGCACACACTGCAGCAGGGATTTTGGCCCACTCCTCCATACAGACCTTCTCCAGATCCTTTAGGTTTCGGGGCTGTCGCTGGGCAATACAGACTTTCAGATCCCTCCAAAGATTTTCTATTGGGTTCAGGTCTGAAGACTGGCTAGGCCACTCCAGGACCTTGAGTTGCTTCTTACGGAGCCACTCCTTAGTTGCCCTGGCTGTGTGTTTTGAGTCGTTGTCATGTTGGAAGACCTAGCCACGACCCATCTTCAATGCTCTTACTGAGGGAAGGAGGTTGTTGGCCAAGATCCATTCTTCTAGCAGTAGGATAGCATGGCAAAAAAAGACTGACAACCGGCCAGCAACAAGTGCCTGCACAAAGCAGGTGTCAATAACACAAACATTTCCAAATGCTACACATAATTAAAATGATTCAAGAAGATGGAAATAAATAAATTGCACGATGTGTTACTACATCGCAAAAGATATGGCTCCCATACAGTGGGTTTATAAACACCTGGTTAAAACTCATCGCGACCATATTTTTCCTAAACCGCGCTGCACAACATGTACAAAACCAGTTGTAAAAAGGTAACTGATTAACTGAAGCCTGTTCAGCACTTTGCAGCAAAATCTGATCTCTGGTCAAGCCCATATTATGTCTTACTTTGCACTACATTGACGATTAATGGAAGCTTCCCTACAGATGCTTTGAAAACAAAGCAAAACTAAAAATCTAAATAATTAACCAAGGTAAAATATCCAATTAATCATGGACTTAAGGTAAGCTTGTCATATCTTCCAGTCCTATAGACTACCATGGTCTTTTCAGAGCCTTTTATTTAGTAATTAAAAACTCTGTAATTAGCTAGCTATCTTATATACGTTATAATTATATTTCTTTACGTGTTCTGGACTTAAGTGTAACACATTTGTTTCCTTCAGTTACTGTCTACATTTCCCCCAAATGTTTATTTCTCTCATGGTTATACTGTATTGTAGGCTATACTTTATTCATTTGTGTATATATGTAATATGTACGATAAAAGACAGTGTGAAACATTTTAATCTGAACTAATGATAAAATATTGTTTTGTCCCATTAAGTAGTTTAAACTCCTCTTGTGTTGTAGGCGCACACATTCATCGATGTGTGCTGGGTCATATGTATTGACAAGCCAAGCAGCAAGCTGGACTCTCAGACAGAGACATGCCTAGTTAGCTGTGTGGAGCGCTTCATTGACACCACACTCACCATCCGCTTTACTAATATGGTGCAGAAAGGGGGCCTGCATTGACTTAAAAGTCTACACCTGGGACAACTTTAAAGTATTGATTTATTAATTTAGCTTTTCAATATCATAGACCTCTGAGATCCAACTCAACACATTAGGCACAGGATTACAAAAACTGTACCAGAAATGATGTACCAGAAATGGTGTGTTTACTTTGACTCTGTGCTTTTGACAACATTGGCAGAACTTTGTGTACGTCAAAGTGTTAGTTTTACAGCCATGTTTCTGTTGGATCTGTAATATTATATGTTGTTCTGCTCTGAATATGTAGAAAAAAGGTGATTAAAATAATGAGACAAACCAGTTCATATCTTTTTTTAAGCAGGGACTAATGTGTATTTTACATTGTACATCACATAGGACAGCTTGGTGTTAGTGGAATAACCTATCAAATTGCCATGAACTAAACCACACAGAATGTGCAGTCAACAATGTTATTTATTTTATATTTACAAACTTTAAATGTTGAATTGACACCTGGAATGGTTAAAATAAATGTAAAGCCATTTTTATGTAAGAGGTAATTCAGACAGAAGAATTTCAGCTACTTTTTGTGTTTTAAGTGCTGTAAAGACATCAGTGAAACTGAATGGAACTATTTGAGAGAAACAATGTGAAATAGACATCTGAGTGAAAGAACCAACATTTCACTAAAAAAAGCAGGGGGGATGGTGTCTGCTTCATTATAAACAATCATTGGTGTCTGGATGTGGACTGTATCTCTTCTGGATGCTTTCCTGATCTGGATTATCTTACAATTAGATGTTGTCGTTACTATCTACCCTGGGAGTTTACATCAGTCACTTTAACAGCTGTGTACACCCCCAAGCCAACACAAGGACTGCGCTAGACAAACTTTTTCTAGTTATCAATAGGCTTGTGTGTTTATATCCGGAGGCTACCTTTATTGCTGCTGGCGATTTTAACGGTGCCAATCCAAAGAAAGTCCTACCGATGTTTAAAAAAACACATCAACTTCCTGACGCACGGGAAAAACACTGTGGACAATGTCTACTCGCCATTTTCTCACGGATATAAGGCCCTCCCAGTCCTGTTATCGGCAAATCAGACCACGCGTTGATACTGTTTCTCCCTACTTACAGACAGAGGCTAAAACAAGAGAAGCCAGTGATGACATCCATTCAATGATGAATGGACGAATCAGACGCCAACTTATGTGACTGTTTCCTCACCACAGACTGGAAAATGGTCCGAGAGGCATCTGAAGGCAATCTCAATGAATAAGCAGAGTCCGTGACTGGCTTTATGAGCAAATGTATTGATGATGTATCTTGTACAACTACAACATTTCCTAATCAAAAACCGTGTGTCAACAGTAGTTTCTGTGCCATGCTAAAGGCACGGACTGCTGCATTCAACTCCAGCAACATGGACAATTATAAGAAATCCTGGTGAGAATGCTCTTCATTGACTATAGCTTAGCCTTCAACACCATTGTCCCACACAAGCTGGTGGTTAAGCTCAGGGATCTGGGTCTCGACCCCACTATTGGCAGATGGTTCCTGAACTTCCTGACAAGCAGACCCCAGGTGGTGTGGATGGGCAACGCCACCTCCTCCTCACTGTTTCTCACTGGTACCGGTTTTCCCAGGGCTGTGTCCTGAGCCCGCTCCTGTACTCTCTCTTCACCCACGACTGCCTGGCAACTCATGTCTACAACACCATTGTTAAGTTTTCTGACGACAACACCATAATAGGCCTGATCTCTGACAACGAAGAGTCAGCCTATAGAGAAGAGGTAAGGTCACTGACTTCGTGGTGTCAGGATAACAACCTCCAGCTCAGTATCAGCAAAAAAAATGAAATATTGTTGATCACAGGAAGCAGCGACCACAACCCCATTCACATTACACATCAATTGGTCTGCAGTAGAGACTGCTGAACATCAGGTTCCTCGGGGTAACATCAGCGATAACTTCACCTGGTCTCATCACTGTAACATTGTGGTGAAGGAAGAGGAGCAAACGGATCATTACAAATCCCAGCCACCCATGCCACAGACTGTTTACCAAGCCGCCATCAGGCAGAAAGGTACAAGGGTATTCAATCCAAAACAAACAGGCTACAAGACAGCTTCTTTCCACAGACTGTCAACTCAGGAACCCCTCTACACTCCATAGCCCATGCAAAACTGTCACTTTACATTGGAATACGGTTGTACAGTTGTGTAGTTATTATTATTGAGGCATGTTTTTGTATTTATTGTGAAATATATTTGTCTAGTGCCTGATAATCCCCATAACCAATGATACATTTGTATTTCAGAAATGCTAGGCCCACAAATGTTCACTTTATATTATGAACAGTTATAGTAATAGTAAGCTCCTGATTCAACACGCGTGGCGTGTGTCACTTTAGAACAGTGGGATTGGCACCTTCACTCGTGTTAGGTGAAACATTAGGAGGGTCATGCTGGCATCATTAGAGATTCCGTAGGATTTTGCCTTCAAAATGTCTGGATTAAAGTCTGCTGTAAACAGCGATATTAATATTAATCTACTTTTCCGCTTTGCTTAGTATATATTGTAAAGATATAGATAATAAATGCAATATATACATATTAAAAAAGAAAAATGCTGTTTAAATAGTACATGCAAATACACAGTGCCCCTTGATTTTTTTTGCAGATATTTACTCAGTATACTTTTTTGAACATTTCCTACAATACATTCACTATGGCATATATAATAGTTTTTTTTTTATAGGGCAATATATATTTCATATGCATTGAGTTACATTGTAGCCACTGAGATGGGCGGAGTAAAAAGCCAGCAACAACAGCAAATACACAGTGCCCCTTGATTATTTTGCACATAATTACTCTGTAGACTCTCCTGAACATTTCCTAAAATACATTCACTGTGGCATATAGAAGAGTTTTTTCTATTGGGCAATATGTATTTCATATCCATTGAGTCTCAAGAAAATATTGTGTTGCTAGATGTTGCACACCATTCCCCATTGTTTGACAGGTTTGTATTACTCTACACACTCTCCTGAACAGTTCCTACATTGCTTTCTCTGTGGAATATTCAGTAGTTTATGAGCAGTGAGGCAATATTTGTTCCATATTCAGTCTTTGGCATTTTCAGACCCACTTTTATGTTTTAATACCCACTTTTATTGAAATTACTCTTTAATAGAATCAAATATGAATTGTTTTCATTATTTTGAGAGGTACATTTTCTTAAACAGTAAATACACTCAATTTATGTCCGTTTTCAAGTAATATGTTGGTTTCTTTTATTTTGAAGAATTCCATAGTTTTCGTGACCCGGAAGTGATTGTTTAATGTTGCTCACAAGACGCTGATGATTAAGGCTTATGTAAAAATGAACAAGGAATCAAAAGTGAAAGCAGAGTGATCCTCAGTAAAATAACCTCGTCTACATACGTCTGTTGGTTTGTACAATATTTATATCGTATTCAACTTTTAAGCTATTTTGAATTGGCTAATGTGTTTTTGGGTATGATTGGGTGACAACTGGGATAACAGCCTAAGTTACTTTTGCCCTTCTAAGAGAATGTTATCTTCACAGATGAATACACATTTGCACTGACTATGGAAGAAGTAACTTTTTCTGGTTGGACTGCGATTGAGGAGAAGAAGCTCCATTCTGGGCAGAAGCCCAAAAATCAGAAGGTATACACAATGTACCACGGCACGAACCTCAAGAATGCCCAGGATATATTCACCAATGGGTTTAAGCGCTCCAATGATGGATTGTTAGGACAGGGGGTCTATGTGAGCCGCAATATCGAAAAGGCTAAATGTTATCCGCGAACTGTTGACAAAAAGGACAAGATAGTATTCAAGTTAAAGGTGCGAGTTGGCAAGGTGAAGAAGATCGATACTGATAACCATCCTTTACAGAAGTCATGGCACCAGAATGGTTATGATAGTTGCTGGGTACCACCAAACTGTGGCATGGCCGCTATTGTGTCTGGTCGTGAAGAAGACTGTGTCTGGGATCCCGCACGGATTGCAGTGGTGGATGTGGCTTGCTGTGTGGACGACAAAACGCGCTGGGATATTCGAAAGCAAATACGAAAGATCGCTGGGGCCAAAACCAACTGCGCAAAGGACTGGTGCAGCCTGTGCCAGCAGAACACTGTCGATGGTGGGTCTCACCCTATCCAAATCTGCTGGACCTGCGACCAACAGATTTGTCCCTTTCAAAAAAAGCACGTGTGCCACAAATAAGACGCATGTTTGATGTCCGTTTTCTTTCGCCTTAAGCGTTTCAGGGCATTTAGTTCTGATGATTTTAACGCTTTTTCATTATTATTACATAATCATTGTTTTATTTGTATTTTGTAGGCATACCCATTGTCACAAAATTATATTGGGAATGTAATGTCACACACGAATCAAAACTGTCAGTATGGAGTAAAGAATGGTGAAATAAAATGTGATGTTTTGATGATAACTTCTTGTAATAGCCTTTTCTTTTGCGTGCAATGTAGATTATATGGTATGCTAAATGTTACCCCACTGGAACCTATCTACTTTGTCCACTACGTCTACTAAGGCGGCAGTATAGCCTCAATCGAGTTAGGCTTGTTATTGATAGGGAGACAAGCTTTTTATCATTCAGTGGAGTCCTACGAAGCATCTTTAGATGACCAATCCAATTGACAGATTTCAACTTAATCGTCATGGCTCAGTGCGAAGCATACCATCGCGACGGTAGGTGGCGGTCACGTAATGGACACCTGTTGAGATGATAACCAAGCCACTCTATAGGAACCAGGAAGTAAATGTAATTGCATAATAGAGATCAGAGCAGAGTCGAATAGCTGAGCCGTACAAATTATGAGACTTTACCACTGTTTCGGTATGTTTGTATTTCTGAAAAATGCTTGAGTTTTCTTGATGTACTGATTTTGGCTATATATATATATATATATATATATGAACGAAAACACTTGTTGATTCTAACTCGATTTGTTTTATGTTAGGCCTGTTTTCTGCCTTGTTTGGCACGAGGGAGCTGTCCTTCAGCACCACGAAATTTGACCTGACCATCGGAGAGGAGCTGGAGTTGACAGCTTGCCAATGTTGCTTGTAACTGCAGTTTTTCTTAAATTCAATTCCCACAATGGGCCAATACTAAAAAGTTGAGAATATGCACTGTACTGTAAGCAACCCTGGCTAAGAGTGTGAGAAATGACTTAGATATCACCAATATCGGCATATTATTTACCATATCCTATGCAGTATGTCCTTAAATTGATTCTGAAGATATTTACTGGAGCAAATAATACATTTCTTATTCATTACATTTATATTCAGTTTTGAGCAATAATAGGAATGCCACCACAAGACGGTCATGGTCCTAACCCTAATTCCATGGTCCTAACCCGGGCCTTCTCGGAGCTACTGGGCCAAAGAAGGCTTGTGGTGTTAGGGGTGCTGCTAACATGGATGGTCCTTTTCCACCTCCTAGTGAATGTGTGGCTCCTCTGCCTCTTCACCAGCCTTCTGGTGGTGCTAGGTGGCTGGTTGGGCTCCCGTGCTGCCCTGGATGCCAACAGCCTGCTGCACCTGGAGCACTTTGTACCACTGGGTCAACCTCAGTCTGCACTCCCCTCCCCAGACAGTGAGAGGAGGCTGGACCACGAGATCCACAGCGCAGTACAGAAAGCTGTCCGAGACTTTGTGTCATCATGGTACCGTGCCATGCTGTCCGAGGAGGAAGAGAGGGAGGGGCCGGGGGAGTTTGAGCACATCATGCGGGATGCCATGTTGGATTCTGTGATGGAGCTCAAGGAGAGGGCTCGGTGTGTGGACAGGAGAGCGCTGGTCCAGAGAGCCCTGGAGTTGTGCGGCTGCCACCTGCAGAGCTACATGACTGCCAGGGAGATGATGAAGCAGACGGAGGCATGGCCGGGGCTGCAGTGCAATGACTGTTCCAGCGGCCCCAGTCTGTGGGACCTGTATAGCCAATCGGACACCCCCCACCCAGCCCTGGCAAGTCCTGCCACGGAGCTCAGCTACACCCGAGCTGTAGTGGACCTCCTGATGCAAGTTCTGGTCCCTTTCCCTCACCTGGAGAGCAGAACTGGGAGGTACGTTGTAGGGGAGCTGATCACCTGTAACGTCCTCCTCCCGCTAGTCAACCGTGTGTCTGACCCGGATTGGCTTAACCTCACCATTGTGGACCTGTTCACCAAATCCAAAGAGCCGCCAGATGAGACCCTGGATGAGCAACTGGAATGTTTAGCTAACCTACCTAGGAGTCAGACCCAGCAAGAGCTCTGGACCTGTTCTTCCTATCAGCCTCAGATTCAGAGAGATCAGTCCGCCAACAGCTCTGGTCCTCCTGATTCAGCTGCTCTAGCCTCACCGGATGCCACAGAGTCTTGCAATATGGCGTTGCCAGATCTGAAAGAGGAAATGAGGCCGTCTGTTCGGGTAAACAGTTTTCCTGTGTCAATGGATCTGCTGAGGTCCTGCAGCAGTGGCAGCCACCTGTATCAGGGTGCAGACTCGGACCTGGAGTCCCTGTCGTCAGAATCCAATCAGCCCTCAGTGGAATCCCTGGACCAGCTAGATTCAGAGGAGGAACAGGCAGACAGTTTCTGTGACTGTGCCTCCCCGACTAATTTCTGCAGTGTGTTTGAAGATGAGCCATCTGGTTGCTTTGGTAACCTGAAGGCCCTGGGACCAAAGGTGTCTGTTTATTATTATTATTATTATTATATACATATTTAATCGTTTAGTAGTATTTAAGGACTCCTGCATGTTTGTAAAAGTGACTCTGGTCACATGATCACCTCATTGAAAATTCCAAGCTTCCCCAAAAACATGGTAAAAACTTGATCTCCCCTTCTTTGAAAGTGACCCCATCACAAACGGGAGGTAGATCTGCTCCATTTGTTACAATTGATTAGAATCAGTTTACTTTCTTATTTTGACTTCTAAATAATTTAATTGCAACGTTTAACTGGAAGGGGATTTCAAATGGATGATTATGTGACGAGACTGGGTCTTTTAAAACAGTTATTTAAAACTGTTATGAATATTAAATGATTCAAAGCATTGATGTGGAATAAATAGCGGGTTCAAATGTCTATGAATGAAGGGGCAGGTTTCTGATCAGCCTCACTGGCCTGTGGGCATGGAGGAGGAGCTGCACCCCCGCCGGCCTGCCCCTCCAGGGGGGCTGTGCCTGACCACCTTCAGCTTCGAACCCCTCGTCAGCCCTGACGGACCCGTCCTCATCCAGAACCTAAGAATTACTGGGGCTGTCACAGCCAAAGAGCACCGCAGCACCGGCTCACAGCCCTATACTTTATACACAGTAAAGGTAAGACACACCCCTATACAATATACATCGTTAAGATAAGACACCCCAATATGAAATACATCATTAAGGTAAGAAACACCCCTATACATCATAAAGGTAATATACACCAACGCTATGTAAAGAAAATGCGCTATCCTAATTTTGGGCCTTCTTAGGGAGTTTTTCCTAGCCACTGAAATTCTACACTGTTGCTTGCTCCTTGGGGTTTCAGGCTGGGTGTTGTGTAAAAGTACTTTGTGACCACTGCTGACATAAACAGGACAGTTTGCATACCCTGGCAGAAATAGTGACATTTTGGCATTGATTTTGAAAATATGACTGATCATAGAAAACAAATAACCAGGCAAGCCTAGTTCAGTTGGCCCGCAATAGAAAGCGTTGCCTTCTCGAGATTCAAACCTGGATCGCCCACATGTCATTAACCACTACCCCACAGAGTTGTACATTTGATGGCTGTTAGTATAGCCTCTTGTGTCAACCCTGAACAAATCCTCTTTTGCCACTGGCCGTTTCAACAGCTAATTGGCCATTCATGAATTATTTTGATACCGTTAAACGGGACCAACGTGTCTTACTAAGTTTACCTCCACCACAAATAGCGTCTATGAACTGTGTGCCACTGGCTGTTTTAACTGCGTATTAGCCAGTAATAGGCTTTACCAGTATCTACTAATTTACACATTTCAGCGGTCGCTAGACTCCATTGAGCATTTTGTTATACTGACTAACGTTTCTTTTTAAGTTTACCTCCACCATTATGTCTATGAACCATATGGCTTTTGCCAGTGGCCGTTTTAACAGCTAGTTATAGGCTTACTAGTATCTACTATCTTCCTAGGAATATTCGTAACACTTGAGCAATTGCTAGCGAGACTAAAGATGAACCTTTCCATGCCAGAAAAAGTTGCAATATAGCCGTATACAGTTTTAGTTAAGGCTTACTATCATGTAACAACTGTATGTTGTAGCCAGCAAATGTGTTTGTCTATCCTGACCCAAAACGCATGCACAGATGCATACTTTGAAAATCCACCAGAAACAGTCGCAATATAACCATAAACTGTTTTATTTCAGACTTTCTATAATATAGATACTGAATGTTTTAGCCAGCGATGTTTTCATCTATATGGAATTATGCATAATGCATACTTCGCTTTGCTTGTGAGTAGATCTGAACACGGGACATAGAGTTTGCAGGTCCGCTTCGCTAATCACTACACTATTTAACAAGGGGTACTCACTCACTCAGTAAGAGATATTCGCTCTTCTAAGCCGGCTCCACTTATGCGGTTGAGAAAAAAAGTTAAAGTAAGTTTTAAGTAAAGCGATCATATTTTTAAATCACAGTGATAACATAAATCTCCCAAATAGCCCTAATCAAAAGTTTACATAACCTTGAATGTTTGCCTTTGTTACAGACACACAAGGTGACACACACAGGTGAAAATGGCAATTAAAGTTGAATTTCCCACACCTGTGGTGTTTTAAATTGTTTTAGTGTCAATGAGTTTGTTAGCGCTCATGTGGACGCACTGAGCAGGCTAGATTCTGAGCCTTGGGGAGCAGAAAATAACTGTCAAAAGACATGCGTAACAAGGTAATGGAACTTTATAAGGATGGAAAAAGATAGAAAAATACATCCAAAGCCTTGCAATTGCCAGTCAGCACTGTTCAATCACTTATTAAGAAGTGGAACATTCCGAGATTGTCTTGATACCAACCCACACAGACTTCATAGATCAAAGACACCAATTGACTCCATAAATCACTCTATTCACACATCCCCAACACAGTGTAAACCAAGCCTAAACAGCCTTCATATACCCTATGTCTGCAACCTGAGAAAATGCTAGATACAGTGGGGCAAAAAAGTATTTAGTCAGCCACCAATTGTGCAAGTTCTCCCACTTAAAAAGATGAGAGAGGCCTGCAATTTTCATCATAGGCTCACTTCAACTATGAGAGACAAAATGAGAAAAAAAGTACAGAAAATCACTGACTAAATACTTTTTTGCCCCACTGTATATCTCTAATTATCTCAAATTTCCATTAAGTAGCATTGACATTCAGATTTGAACTACCTTTCCTGTAAAATCTGTAATGGTTTCTGTTCGCCAGTATGAAACTGTGATTGACTCGGAAAACCAGGGCACCCTGCAGCCTGTAGCCTACCACACGGTGAACAGGCGTTACAGTGAGTTCCTCCACCTTCAGACACGTTTGGAAGAGAAGCCTGACCTCAAGAAGATAATTAAGAGTAAGTAATCCATCCTGAATTTCTATACTTTTACATCATCTCTATGTTTATTGGCTGGAGGAGGCCAGATTTAAACCTATGCTGGCAGCGGTAGTGGTACATGTTTTCCGGAGCCAGCCCAGACTGCAAAGCCGGCTGAGGCCACTGTCAGTATTTTACTTAAAAAAAGGCTGTTGTACATTTTCCATTTCAGATATTAAGGGACCCAAGAAGACTTTCCCTGATCTTCCATTTGGAAATCCTGATATTGACAAGGTGGAAGTACGAAAAGGACAGCTGGATGCCTTTCTTAAAGTAGGCATTGTGTTGGTTCCTAGCAAGATAGAGAACATCCAACAGTATATTCACAGTGAACTGCAGCTGGTGCATAGTGATCATAAGGAGGCAGGCAGTCGTGCGTTTATCGATTCCCTGAGCAAACAGGATGAAAATGTAAATGAGAATGTGTTCTCAGTCAATTTATTTAAAAGAAAAAAAATTAAGCTACTGTACAACTTTCCTCAGTGGTTCTATTTGCTTTCTTCCAGCAACTGTGCATGATTCCTGAGATGGTCAACAGCAATGAGATGCAGGAGTTTCTGGCTCTGAACACAGATGCTGGCACAGCCTTCGAGAAGAAACCATTTGTTAAGTCACGGATTGATAAGGTGAAATTGTCACAATAGTTCTTAATGATGCAGAGTTAACTCATGTACAACGAAGAAATCATGTAAAGTGAGAGACCAAGATCATGAAAGTTGTGGTTTCTGGTGAGAGAACATTTTTTTATCTGAGAACGTGGGGTGTATTCATTCAGCCAAGCCAAACATTGTACTTGCGAAATGTTATCAAACCAAATTTCTATTTGAATAAATCCAATATGGGCTTCCCCATATTATAAAACAAAACAGGATGGTGCCTAAATGTTTTTTTCAGTAGAATCCCCATCTGTTTTGAATTATTTGTCTGTTATAGATAATGGCAAATGCTGTAGGCACTCTGAAAACGGCATTCCCTCGCACTGAGGATGACCTTGATGGGGAGCCTGCTGATGGAAGGAATGCCCCTGAAGGAAGGAAGAGGTGGGATTGTCTGTCTTTGTCTCTCTTCCACATCTCTACTCTGTCTTTCATAAAAAATGTTGGCTTGGTGAAAGTTTTGCAGTATAATGTCCCTCTAAAAAACATACATTATGACTTTCGTGTCATGACAAACTGTTTTTATTATGGTTTGACAATTGTTTTTTTGGTGTCAGGTCTGTCCGGGGGAGGTTCTCCAGCAAAGTTGCCCCCACACTGAATATTCCTGAAATCCAGCCAAAAGTTGTATACTGCTTTAATGACGAGTGCACTGTAAGTTAAACTAAAATATTTCATATTTTTTCCATTTGAAGGAAATGCACAATTATTGTGCAAGACATAAATATGTCCAGGATTTATGACAATACATTGGCATAATTTAAGATAGCCATACATGCAGGTTTTTTATATATTCTTACTTCAAATGTTTGGAGTAAATTGAAGGAATTTTTGCTGCTATAAAAACAAGAGCAGTTACAAGGCATTCATTTGACAGAGTGATGAAAAAAAAAATGTAACATTTGTCTGAGTATTCATCATTGATGCTTGAAAGACTTTTATCTCCTCACTAAATGAATTATCCCAATCTGCCTGTGTGTCCTGATTTATTTGGCCAGGTGTTCCAGGGCCTGTCTGTGTCTGGTCTTGAGAACTTTATAAAGGACCAGGAGGCATTGCTCTATGCTCCCCAGGAAAGAGAGGCTGACAAGAGGAGGTTTAGTGTGTTGCCTGGAAAAGATCGGAAAGAAGGTGGTTGTCGGGAGAGAAAGCCAAGAGGGGCAGGTTTGTCTAATGCCTAAAGATGCTTTTAATTTCAACCCCATTATTTCACAATGGACACACACATGATACCTATGGAATGTCTCAGTGCAATAGCAATTTTAATCTTTCTATAAGATTAAGGGATCAATTCCCGCTAAGTAATGAGCAAAAAGGAGAAGTAACCTTGCTCAGCCACTGGATGGCAGTATCATGCCACTGTTTTAGAAAGCAGTGTTGACCATCTTCAGTACAGTCATCAGTTTCTGGACAGAGAAACATGTTTTTTTGGTTTGTCTCCTTAATCCCACACAATGGATATGAAATGCAACAATGCCTAAGAGGTTAATCTGCTGACTTTCAGCCTTACATCAATTAACTGTGAACCATGTAATAATTACAGAACTGTATATGCATAGTCCTTCCATTTAGAGAGCCGAAAGTAATTGGTAAAATTGATATGACCTTAAAAATAAAAATGTGTCATGTGTCATCCAATTAGGTTTGAGCCAGTTGGCTGGATCTAAGGAGACACAATATTTAAAATTTTGACTAATAAGCCAGTTCCAGTGGCAGCCATACATGCCCAAAACACAACAACCCCATATATTTCTAATATATTTGGGGTCTTCATTAGCAATACTTGTTCTGCTGGCTTTTTGTGTTTTTAGCTTTTTGTCTTTTTGAGGCTAACTGAATTTTTTTGCAATGATTTGGTTATATCTCTGGTAAATCTATTCTGGTTTTATCTTAATCATGATTGCCAGTTGGACTTGTATAAAAAATGTGTCCTTGTGTTGTCAGACAACAGCTTCAAATGCAATTTCAAAGCTTAAAATCAAGATTAGACATTGACAGCTCTCTTTTGTATGCTCTAATGATGAAAATAGACATACCTTGTTAATTTGAGACAGCTGTGAAGACAATTGTCCAGAATGGTTTTGTTCCCCTTGGGGCACTATGTACAAAATGTGGTGTTATTTGGATAAAATAAATACCCTGAAATGAATTCTGACAGTTTCTACTTTATCATCACTGGATAATTGCAGAGTGAATAATCGCTTATTGATTGTGATTAAGAACTTTGACAGTAATTTTACTATCAGGAAAAAATTGCTCATCTCTTAGAGCCCAGAAAGTGGGTTTCTTTGTGGCAACTTGAGCATGCTGTGTGTTCCTGCTGTAGACACAGCGGTGGCAGACGTGGCTCTAAACATCCTCTGTCTGCTGATGAAGGACCAGTGGAACTGGCTGTGTACTGAGAACATCCAGAAGGCCATCAGACTGCTGTTCGGCACCTTCATTGAGAGGTAGCTCACAAACACCATTATCTTAGACTAAAGTTGAAAAAGCTGTTATACCATTCCCTTATTAAAAATTTCAACAGTAAATAACAGGTTTTTTTTCTTTCTTTAATATCCCTGAATATGCACTTTTGGTTCCTTTCTGCACTCACAGTTAACTAGACCAATTTACGTTCTACATGTCCTGCACACTGTATGGGGTTGACAGGCAGGTAGTTTATTAATTCAGTGTACTTCTCCCCTCTGCATTGTCTGTAAAAGTATCCGCTGTATATTGTTCAGAGTTCAGCCCTACTTAGACAGATGTAGGATCTCACAATCCAAATTACCATTTTAATAAGTATATATTTTGGTTAGAGTGAGGTGAGTAAAAGTAATGATATTTGACACGTATTGCAATTGAGTGGGGATGATTCCTGTGCTAAGAATCTTGACAGGTCTCCACTTTATTTTTCTCTTTGTGCTTCTGGGAATGGTTTGCTGAGGTATTACATGGCAGTTTTACCACTTTAAGGTCATTCAACCACTATAATTCTACCCAATGAACATTTTAAATTCAGACATTTTTTATATGGTGGTTTTCATATGCCGCAATTTGTGGCGACAAGGAACATAATCTTTTTGGCCATTCTAACCTTACTCAGTGAGGTCACAGAGAAGCCCTTTCAGGGATAATAGAGATGCTGTTTGTGCATACAGGTGGCATATTCATGTTACAATAGAAACAAATAAAGGCTCTTAAAGAGGCCAGTTGTAAGATTTTTACTACACTTTAAGCATAAAGGCCATGAAGACTGCAGGGAATGTTAATGTTTCAAATATTTCATTTTTCTAAATTGTTAAAAGTCCCTGAGATGTTTTTTATTGAAACTTTCTTGCTTGTCTGTCCATCAGTTTGCATTGTAGTCATACTTGTTTTAGACCAGTAGTATTACATTTTTATTCCCAAATTTTTTTTTTGCAGACTTCTAATCAGGCACTTATTTTTAACTTGGACACCAGATGGGAGCAATTAATTGTTAGGGATAACAGAAACCCAGAAGGCTCTGGACCTCATAAGGTTAGATTTGAATACCCCTGCTTTAGACAGTCAGTTCTGTCCCCGTCAACCTAAACCTGCTTGCTTTCCATGTGGACTAGCTAATATTATTCCGGAAGGTGAGGATGAGACCATTGTTTAAAATGTTGTCTTGTAAACGTGAGAGGCAGGATTCTATACAGTGCGCATTTAATAGGACATTCGGACACAACAAGCTGCCAGAACAACTTCAGTGTGCCTTGGCATAGATTTTACAAGTCTCTGGAACTCTAATGGAGGCAATCATACACCATTCTTCCACAAGCAATACTAAAGTCTGGTGTTTTGTTGATGCTAGTGGAAATCACTGTATCAAGTGCCACTTAAGAAGGCTAAGTTATGAATTTGATCTGGTGACTTAGACAGACAGCCATGCTTTATCCTAAAAAAGCAGACATCAAGTTCAGCGGTCTTCATCACTACCAAATATGCTCCTACAAATGACCCCTCTTTCAAATTTGAGGCAAACTATTTTTCTAGCCATGGTAACCTAGAATTTTTATATGTAACATCCCATCATACTTTATATATTAAGTATGATGGGATGTTAATTCGACCAAATTTGTATATACTATATAGCCCTCATTTACTCAAGTGGCTTCTTGATTTTAGCAGTTACCTTAGGACTGATGCTGGTTTGGTGCTTGAGGTTGAACATTTTAGGATCTGATCTTGAAGTCAAATTTGTTGTTTCTATCATTAATGCATGATATCTGATTATAATAATTGTCTTAAGCTAAATTCCAAACACTACATTTCAGTACCGGTAGTATGGAAATGGTTAAATATTTATACAGATACCAGTCAGAAGTTTGGACACACTTACCCATTCACTTGAAGTTTGAGTGGTTCTGTATATATCATTTCACATATTTGAAACAAAGGTCTTGGCTTGGACGCATGTCTCTGTTCACTCAGAAGGGATAATTTCCTTTAATTACTTGGCCATTTTAAATGCTATTATGAAAAGCTAGAGGGGAAAGAAGTATTTATTGTTGCGCTTACTTTAGAAGCCAGCTGTCTCAGTATTCAGGCCTGTTCACTGATAATAAAACATTTGATTGACTGGGACATGATAGGAAAAATACAATACAATTATTTTTAGGCCAAAGTTGACAGCATGTATTTGAAATAGACTTGTAGTAATGCGTGGTAGAAACCATTGGATGTCACAAAAAGCAGAAGCAGGCTTAACTCTGGTATAGACCCAATGTCATTGAAAGCCATTTCAAGAAGTGTATGTATTTCTTTTTAGCAAAAGGATGTCTGTGTTAAAGACTGCTTTGAGAAAATTGGCTGAATGGCGGTGTAATGTGAGATTTGTCCGCTCTGGAGGTTTACTGCCATCCACGTACTCAGAAGACAGTCAGTTGCGAGCAGCCTGTGGTGGAGCTTCGCTAATCCTCTCCAGGTCTGTGCCAACATTAATATTTGTTTGCACGCACAGCAAGAAAGCAATTTTTCACTCAAGCCACACTCGTGCTTGATTTTTTGATACCAGCGGCAACTGGAAGCACAGTTCATAGGGGCCCAGGTCTTGGCTATGCAACGCATGCCTCTGTTAAAATCTCCTAATTACCTGCATGCATGTAATAATTTTTTAAACAGGAGAAGCAATAAAAACAAAAGAAATTGCATAATAATTGGGGAACAGAAACAACATGCACACATCTGTTAAATGTGAAACATTTATTTTTTACAATTGAAATGTATGTGTCATAAAATATTTAATCACTCAAAATCAGTAGTTGCTTTCTTTTAGATGCCTTTAACATATTTTGGGCCATTTTTTTCATCAATTGACTTGAAAGAGACAGTAGGGAAGGATCAGGTTTTTAGAGAGCTGTTGGCTGCATCAGAACCCCTAATGCAGAAGTATACTAGGTTAATGTCATATCGACCATATGCTAGAAACAAATAACTTTCATCTGATATCTGTTAATGTTATGAGAACCGAAGGCTATTCCTTTTGAGAAATTACAGAGAAACTGAAAATTTTGGACAACGCTGCGTAAAGCGTACTATTCGCTTTATAGAACAGCGCAAACTGTCATTGACCAGACAAGAAAATGTAGTGGGAGGCCCCAGTGCACAACTGAGCAAGATAAAAATGCATCAGAGTGTGCAGTTTGAGAAACAAATACCTCACTGCTCCTCAACTGGCAGCTTCATTAAATAGTACCTGCAAATCACCAGCCTCTACAACAACTGTAGAAGTATAAAATACTCTACCAATCTTACATGAACCAAACCTACCCCCAATACAGAAACTGATGACAGTCTGAGAGCAGCACAGGGTCAGCAAGAGTGCAGGACCCTCTGGGAGAGATGTCATTGGTCAGGCTTTCTGTCTTTTCCCAGAGCTCTGAGTGGAGCAGCAGGAGGCCTACAGGGGCACATTCACATGACTGAGAGGCGTCCGTCTGTAAATCTCTGGTTGTGTTGACAGTAGGCTTAGAACCTAAATCCCATATGAACATTCTATTTTCATGTTCATGACATGGTCGGCTATTTTCATTTTCTGATGGAATAATTATAGAAAACTTGTGTTGTGTTTTAATCAGTCAGGGATATGAGAACCGACCATAACAGAGTTATGACTAGTAATTGATAGTAGAGTACAGTTGATGATCTGAGCTTTAAAAAGCCAGAAGGGTAGCTGAATTCTGTCTATAGAATTCTGTCTGGGCACAGGGTGTTCTGGATGTGTATTTGTGTAAAGCTTAGTAAACCCAGGTTCAAATGCATGATACATCATTCAAATACTCCCAAGTGTTTTTTGCTAGCTTGTCTAGGCTTGCATGTGGGTGGGGTTTGGATGTTTGTGACATGTATTTGTTCCAACGGTGTCCGGCTAAGGTGGTATAGAATGGTATTTGAACCCAGGTTAAATTGGTTTGGATTGGACTGGCGCGTGAGGTGTGCTAGATCTTTTCTGCACTCATTTTTATGTACGCCCACATTGTCAGGGGCTTTCGTAATGAACTTTGACATAACCACAACATGGATCTTAGACAAGATTCACACCTGCATCTGATGGCTATTTTAAAGGATGGGTCTTATGATGTGAACTTCTACAAGTGCAACCGCAATTAACAGTCCAATAGGATCATCTGTCACTAGTCATGTTTTGAATAATTTAACTGTGCACACCGACATGCTCTATATTTATCAGTGTCCAAGTATGGACTTGTGGACATGTCCGATCATGTAATAGCAATTGTCATTGTCTGATCCTTGTTTACAGAAACAGCATCTATATACAGTGTCTTTGAAAGTATTCAACCCCTCTGACATTTCTACGTGAAAAATAAAACCTAGAAATTGTTTTAAATTAATTACAGATACAGAAATTATTTGTGTAAGTATTCACACCCTTTAGTCAATATTTGATAAAGGCACCTTTTGTAGCAAGTCCAGCCATTAGTCTATTTCGATAAGCCTTTGCCAGCTTTGCACATCTGGACACAAAATGCAAAGTTGCTCAAGCTCCATCAAGTTAAATGGGGAGCTTTGGTGAATAGACATTTTCAACTATTTCCCCATTTTCTTATTTAGATTGAGGTCTGGGCTTTGACAAGGCCAGTCCAAGACACTGACTTTTTTATTTTTAAGCCACCAAAGTTTGGCTGTTTGACTGTGTTTTGGGGGTCATTGTCCTGCTGGAAGATGTATCTTTTCCAGGATTTGTCTGTAATTTGCTGAATGTATTTGGCCCCTATCATCACTTGCTCCAAAAATCAAGCTTAGTGTTGAGTCCTAAACAATCTATTTTGGACATATCACACCATAGAATGTTCTTTAACAAGGTCTCAGAGTTTTCCAGTATTTTTCCAGCAATGGCTTTCTCTTTGACACTTCCATAAGAGCCAGAATTGTGTTTCCATAGGTCTCTTGGTGGCTTCCCTGAGTACTGTTTTGTTGTTTGTTTTTGTAAATTTGTGTTAATTGTTTTCATTTGTTGTAGCACAGTCACAATCTGTAGCATGATTAAAAAGTGTATGACAATACTATAAGAAACTCTAGTCTAGAAGTACACCTCTACAAAGTCACAGCTCTGAAATCACACTGACGTCAAGCTTAGAGGACAAATGTAACCTACAGAGAGAGACAAGAGAGTACTTAATTTTTTGTAAAAGTATTTTACTACAAAATCCAGTTATAATAATGGTATGCAATGATAAGATAAAACGTTATGAGCACCTGCACAACAATGTTTAGATAAGTCTCAAGTTTCAAATTGACATCCACCTGAATGCCCAGACTCTGAGTTTCCCAGCAGAACTTCACACCCCCTCCACAGGCTTGTTGTCTTCCCATAGTGCGTCCTGGTGCCATCACTTCCCCAGGTAAACAGCATACACGTAATGTACACGGCCATCCACGTAATGTAAAAGAAACAGCATTCATTGGACCAGTCGACCTTCTTCCACTACTCCAAAATCTACTTCTGACACTCCCATGCACATTGTATACACTTTCAGCGGTAGATGGGTCATTATGAGCACTGACTGGTCAGTGGCTATGCAGCCACATACAGTATGCAGCAGGATGCGATGCACTGTGTGTTGTGACACATTCCTCTCATAACCATCATTAAAATTGTCTGAGATTTGTGCCACAGTAGACCTTCTGTCAGTTCGAACCTGACTGAATAAACTTTGTTGCCCTCACGCCTTGTTGAACCTTGGGCGCCCAGCGCCTTACCTTCTAATCTACCAAGACCTTGACATGTGCCCTTGTTTGGAGATTATCAACATTATTCAGTTCACCTTTGAGTTGTCATAATGTTTTGGCTGATCAGTAATGATTTTCCTGCATATAAAACTCAGATGGCTGCCTTCCCAATATCTTGCACTGCCTCTGTGTTTCCATTTGGTAATATATAATTTTGTGCTCATATGCTAAAACAGCCTAAGAGCGATATACTGCAGCGAATGTGACCATAGTAAGAAACTATAGATTTTGGCAGTGTTTCCAGATGGGTAGATTTCCCACACAATTGGACCATTTTTTATGGGCTTGGGCAGGTCAATTTACAGTTAGGGTTGTATAGAAGATAAAGCATTTATGTGGATTTCAGGGTTTATTGTCAATGATCTGGCAAACTTGCATACAAGACCTTACCGGTCCTGTCATCGCAGAGATGAGTAATGTCAGAAAAACAAAGGAACCTATTTTTTTTACACCCAAGCATGTAAAAAGATTTAAATAAAACTCAATAATGCCTACACTACACCCAATCCGGATGACATTTGTTAATGTTTCAGATGACGTTGAGTAGAATGACAGTTATTTCAACAGGGTTTGCAAAACCGACTAAAATGACTGGTGAAAAGACAACATTTTATATGCAATAGACAATGCAAGTGAGTAAAAATATAAATATATGAACGTGAAGACACTAAATGAATGCAAGCATTATAGTCAAGAGAGGGGGTTAAATGATGTGGCGTCAAGGCAAGGATGGAGGAAAAACCAACACAACAAGGCTGCAATATAGGCCCACAGCGCTCATGTGTTTTTAATGCCAAAAGTCAAAATGAACAAGAATATAGTATAAAAAAAATATTTCAAAGCTTGATGAGTGATTTTGTATTATGGGATTCTTAGGTATTCTAATAAACATAGTTTTAGTGCTCAATGCAAAAAAATGTTGGGTGGCTCAGACATAATGAAGAGGGAATGGTATGCTAAAAGCATTTTGGAGCCAATGTGTTTGGGGGCTTAGGAAATTAGCCAAGCAGTAACTTAACTTTAGGATTCACGCATTAAATAAAATAATATGTCTACTAATAAATAATATGTCTACACATGAGGGGTATAATCCTACATATGTAAAAAAAACTGATGTGTCCAGTGATCAGCCATAATAGTCCCGTTCTGATGCTCACGTGCCCAGTGTAGGCACTTTCGGCAGTGGACCGGGGTCAGCATGGACACCCTGACTGGCCTGCAACAAACTGCGATGCACTGTGTGTTCTGACAACTTTCTATCAATACCAGCATTAAATATTTCAGCAATTTGATCAGACCACATGGGCCACCCTTCTCTCCCCACATGTTTCAATAAGCCTTGGCCACCCATGACCCTGTTGCCGGTTCACCACCGGGAACATCCCACAAGGGCTGTAGTTTTGGAAATGCTCTGACTCAGTCGTCTAGCCGTCACAGTTTGGCCATTGTCAAAGTTGCTCAGATCCTTACGCTTGCCCATTTGTCCTGCTTCTAACACATCAACTTTGAAGACAGAATGTTAATTTGCTGCTTAATATATCCTACCCACTGACAGGTGCCATGAAAACGAGATTTTAAGTTTTATTCACTTCACCTCTCAGTGGTCATAATAATAAGGCTGATCGGTGAATGTAAAGAATGGATTTTTTGCTTGTTTTTTGGTTGCTATTGTATTTGGGATGACATTGTAGTGAGTATTTGATGCTCAATTGGACATGGACAACGGGGCAGATTTAACACTATAATAGTTTTCTTTTTAAAGTGGCCAGATATTATATAAAGTATGTCACAGACAGGTGTCCAGTAAAACACATGGTAGCAGGGCTTGGGGTACCACCTTTCATTAATTTTCAGCCAGTAAATACCCTGATCAGTGCATATATATATATCAGTGTACTTTGGGTTGAAAGTTGGCTTAATAGTTTCATAGTTTACAGTACTATCATATATATTTTGTGAAGAATCCCAATGAGGCTCGTATAACTGTAATATTAGGGGGCCACGTTTGGGCATTGTCTCAGCACTTTGCTAAGGATAGATGTCAAAGTCTGTGGAACACTTTGTAATGCAATATCAAAATGAGGTAGATGTATGCATCATGCATGAACTACATCTCAGATGTATGCATCACACATCAACAACATCCCAGCGCTGGCCTTGTTATTTTAATTAAAGATTAAGAAATCGCACAATGTTGTTTACATTATTTTTCAGTTGTTACATGTAAATGTCTACCTCGGGAACCTAGTCTCATCAAATCTAATGAATAGCAATGGAATAGTAATGATGTCAATGGATGAATGGGCCATCATCCCCTCATCAACTCAGATGGCACGATTTGGGTAAAATCTTTTGGATCAACTACAGTGGGGAGATCAAGTATTTGATACACTGCTGATTTTGCAGGTTTTCCTACTTACCAATCCTGTAGAGGTCTGTAATTTTTATCATAGGTGAACTTCAAATGTGAGAGACAGAATCTAAAACAAATATCCAGTATGATTTTTAAGTAATTCATTTGCATTTTATTGCATGACATAAGTATTTGATCACCTACCAACCAGTAAGAATTCCGGATCTCACACACCTGTTAGTTTTTCTTTAAGAAGCCCTCCTGTTCTCCACTCATTACCTATTATTAACTGCAACTGTTTGAACTCGTTACCTGTATAAAAGGCACCTGTCCACACACTCAATCAATCAGACTCCAACCTAGCTGGGACCACAGTCTCAAAGAAAACCATTAGTAACACACAACGCCGTCATGGATTAAAATCCTGCTGCGCACGCAAAGTCTGTACTTTGGACTCAAGCCAGCGCATGTCCAGGCCCGTCTGAAGTTTGCAAATGACCATCTGGATGATCCAGAGGAGGAATGGAAGAAGGTCATGTGGTCTGATGAGACAAAAATAGAGCTTTTTGGTATATACTCCACTCTCTGTGTTTGGAGGAAGAAGAAGGATGAGTACAACCCCAAGAACACCATCCCAACCGTGAAGCATGGAGGTGGAAACATCATTCTTTGGGGATGCTTTTCTGCAAAGGGGACAGGACGACTGCACCGTATTGAGGGGAGGATGGATGGGGCCATGTATCGTGAGATTTTGGCCAACAACCTCCTTCCCTCAGTAAGAGCATTGAAGATGGGTTGTGGCTGGGTTATCCAGCATGACAACAACCCGAAACACACAGCCAGGGCAACTAAGGAGTGGCTCCATAAGAAGCAACTCAAGGTCCTGGAGTGGCCTAGCCAGTCTCCAGACCTGAACCCAATAGAAAATCTTTGGAGGGAGCTGAAAGTCTGTATTGCCCAGCGACAGCCCCGAAACCTGAAGGATCTGGAGGTCTGTATGGAGGAGTGGGCCAAAATCCCTACTGCAGTGTGTGCAAACCTGGTCAAGAACTACAGGACACGTATGATCTCTGTAATTGCATAAAAAAAATTCTGTACCCAATATTAATTTGTGCTTTTCTGATGTATCAAATAAATATGTCATGCAATAAAATGCAAATTAATTATTTAAAAAATCATACAATGTGATTTTCAGGGTTTTTGAAGTTGAAGTGTACCTATGATAAAAATTACAGACCTCTACATGCTTTGTAAGTAGGAAACACTGCTAATTTTGCAGTGTATCAAATACTTGTTCTCCCCACTGTATATAACCAATTATAATGATTAATGTTCATTTCTCACATGTTTTTTTCTTTCTATTCATTTGGAAATTTATATTATTTATTAAAACAGCTTTCTAAATTGGTGCTGCCGTTTGTTAACATTTCGTTTATTGTCCTTATATGATCTTTGCTGTGCTGCTTTGTTTTGGTAGGTCCCCAATAATAAAATGTCTTTCCACATACTTGGATACAGCCTGTTAGAGACACATTGTTCAGAGGCCTCTTGAAATCATATTATGTATTCTTGAAGGTGTAAATCCTGCTGGAGCTTTGATTTATTGATGTGTGTGTGTGTGTATGTGTATGGCCTCTGCAGGGGCTTGATCCAAGTCTACCAGAACCGTTCACAGTTAGAAGTTTAGCCTCTTTGGCATGGAGGCCATGGAACGTTCTTAAATCTGGACAGCTATGAAACGAGGGTGCTGGTCCATTTTATAACTGCACAGATTTTTAGCACTTGGTAGTGTATCTACTTGAAACAGAACCAAGATCGAACTAGGCAGCTACTCATCCTCATATTCCTTCCCCTTAACTGTTACAATTAGCGATGAGTACTGATCATCAAGTATATTCAATTGTCTAGTCAATCTAATTAAGGCAAAGCTATGGGGTTCTTCGAATGTTTGGATGAAAATACAGTTTGAAGACATAGTATGGAGTTTCTTTTAAATCTTTTTGAGGCTTGGTTTAATCACTTTGCTTAATTTGACCCACCACTCCACATGCGCTTCCGGGCCTAATAATATGACCTACCCATGCCTTGCTCTGTGTAAATATCTTTATGGTACCAAAGCAGTGCTGAGGGCTCGGAAACCTGACCGATAGTGGATTTAATATTGAAGATTATTCTGGCGAAGGGGTATTATTAGAAGTGTTTGGGGTAAGCACCTTAATCAGATAACTATTAATGACATGAAGTCACTTGTTATTGAGGATGGATATAAAATACGTCCTGTATCCTCTCACAACGGAGGGAGGCTACCATTAACTCTCTTGCCACCTCAGCTCGGTCTCCCTGTATTTCCACATTACCACTTGGCTGAATAATGATATTTGTAACTTGATCTCCATCTTTGATTGGCTAGGCGGACTGGTTCAGACAGAGGGCAAGTGTGGTCCTGTAACCTGAAATGGCAACAATGTTTCTGTCCATCTGTGTCTGATGTGCATGTGGTGTGGTCCAGTCCCATTGACCACTTTTGGGCTTTTCTCCTGAGGAAGCTTGGACCCAGGCTGCCCAGAATTCTGATGGGGAGAGGAGACCTGTTAACTGGACTAGAATGTACACTATCCCTGTATCTGACATCGCACCCTTTTCCCCATAAGGCTGTTGTCAGAAGTAACACACTGTGTAAGGTGTGTCCAATTTGGATACAGACGATGTCCTCTTCGGCTATTGATTACAGCCTGACATGTGTTGAAAAGGTTCTTTATTTTAACGTTTGGCAGTTACATCTTGGAATCAAACATGGGTGAAGAGGAGATTGGTCTGGTACACTCCAGAAAATAGAACACTTATTTAACACCTAGATGCATGGTCTGAAGTTGACATGAGACAAAAAAACAAAAAATTAATTCTGACAATGACTATACCGACCATTTATTGAAGGCTCATTTTTCCAATATTGTTCGTTGTGAGAATGTGATGTGTCTGGACTATAAGCATTTAAAGATTAATATTTGGCGTGGTCAAAGCATGAAAGAGATCTAATTGAACTGAAATTGGAATAAAGCAAGAAACTCAATATTGGTCATAGTAGTTGTAAAGGGGTCTATTAATTCTATTCTGGTTCTATTAATAGTTCTGGTGGTTCATCCCAGTATACTTTTTATCCATATTGCCCCTTTTTAATAATACATCTTTACCTGCACAAGGCAGCTTATAATGGCACTGTAAAAATTATGAATGATAGATGAAATTGAGTTGTCCCATCAAATGATCTGATAGTGAAACCTCTTGTCTTTTGTCAGCAGGAGTTTGTTTAACCTCAGATCTCTTGGCAAGGTATTTCTACCAGTGGTAGTAACACACCTGGCTAACATGCTGTAAACCTGTTTGGAGATCATCACTGGGAAATATCTTATATGGCTATACGTAAATCACATGTTGAAATTGAAGATTTTGTTATTTTAGTTGTGTGCTTGTGGGTCCCCTGTAGACTACTTTTATTGGAGGTCAGTTATTTAAAATGGGCAGGAGGCAAGGCCTGAGGAGTGGTCATGGTAGCACCAGGTGCATTTGGCCGTACCAGCACTGGGATCAATAAAAGTTCCTATTTCAGTCTCTTTCTTCCACCAGGAGTCAGCACACACCTTTAAAAAAGAGAATTGCAGATTTTAATAGAAATATATATTAAAGACTGCTAACTCATTCTGGAATGTCATACTATATGCCTAATCCAAACCATGACAAACTAGGGCAGTGTTTTCCAATTTAGGGGCTGTTACACCATCAGAAGGTTTTCTGATTTATAAAAAAACTGTTTAAAACATCGAACTAGGGTTATGTGATGGGCCCAAAAATGTGGCTTGATTTGACTGATTTCTGTTTTCTTTCGGCAAATTTGGCTTTAACTCTTTAATGGTTTAAACTACATAATATTATGATAATACGTTTTTAAACAGAGTGAACAGAATTAGGCAGTAAATGAGAAGATCATGAATGCAATGTACAGTAGCCTACTGTCACAATGTGACATTGTGGGGTTAACGGACCAGGCGCAGGCAGGGGTAGCGGTGCACTCTTCATTTAGTAAACACAAAACAACAGAACAGAAAAACACTGAGCACTTGTTGATAAAGGGTATAAAGTAAATAGTAAACCAGACCTTACCAAACATCAGGACACACAGTGACATGGAACAATGACTGACAAATGAGGGGAGCAGAGGAGAAACATTTAAACAAATACTTATTACCTAATTGGGACCTGGTGTGTGAGACAATTGGGGACAAGACAAATGAAGGACGCCGGGATGAGTTCATGGCAGTTGGAAGGATGGGAAAAGCGGGAGATGGCGGAGCAGTCCGCCACACCTACATTTCTTTTCATACACAAGCTCATACACAATTATTGGCTCATCTTCTGCAGTGTATTTCAAACTGTACTTATTTCAGATATCAATATTATTACAAATCTGTCTTAAAAAGATGATCATAGCTTAAATCCAAAATGTATGTAGTCACATTTACAGATACCAGGTCATGGGCCACTAAAATAAAGTAATGCATTGCACCACTGCTTGGTGTTGTGACCGGGCATGAAAGACCAGGTCATTATGTCTGAGCTTGAGTTAAACAGCTGGTTTTAGTCAACCCAGGTTTAGGTACACAACACACCGACTTCCTCAAACATATGGCCCCTGCGTCAGCACTGGGGCAACCCTGTGGAGCCAGTGGCGTTGCACACGTCAGGCTAGCCAACAGGTGGCGTTTGTCTTTTTCAAGGTCCAGTTCAAACAAGCCTGAAGTTTGGTAGACGGGCCAGATTTCACTCCCAATGCCAGACTGGAACACAATGCTGCTAGGAATGCCTCCGCTCATCCGGAACGATGACCTACAGTTCCAATAATTGGACACAGACACATGTGTTATTTTGGCTGTTTACCAAAATATATTCAAGTTACAATTAAAGTGCAATCTCTCAGCTTTAATTTGAGGGATTCACATTCAAATTGGAAGAAGGGTTTAGGAATTTTCAAGGGACAATAGTAATTGGGCAGTTGACTCAAAAGTTGTTTCATTGACAGGTGTGGGCTATTCCTTCGTTATTTCTTCACCAATTAAGCAGGTAAAATCAACAGTTTGGTACATTTTGAGAAACAAGGAATGTACTGTTGAGCATTGCAACACAAAAAGGTCAGTGGATGTTGTGATGGTGCATGTGTAATGAATGCCTAAGTGTGAGGCAAAAGGTAAAAGAAACAGAACAAGCTATAACAATATAATAGTCTATGTTTTCATGTAATGTTTTAACAGCCCCACCAACATGGTCAATGACAGACAAATAATAATCTGTGAGTTGTAGATTATTAACTTAATTTTAACCTTTCTGTTCCTCACTCAATACCTACCTTTCAAACTTTTTGGAGAGGAAAGAAAGAGATGCAGTGGTCTCTAAATTTTTTCCAGTATGCTGTATTGTGTGCTCCGATTTAGCAAAATTCAGAAATGTTGATTGGACAGTGCTTCACTTTACAGATGGACAATTATCCAAAAGATACTGGGAAAGCTACCCAGGAGTTTCTTATGGCAAGGAAGTGGAATAATATATAGTCAATCACCAGATCTGAACCCGATCCAGCATGCATTTCACTTGCTAAAAACAAAACTTAAGGCAGAAAGACTTATGAACAAACAATTGTAGACAGCTGTAGGCCTTGCAAATCATCACAAAGGAGAAACCCAGCACTTATGTCAATGAGTTCTAGACCTCAAACAGTCATTACCTGAAAAGGATTCTTGACAAAGTGTTAAAAAGGAAAATTTGATATATGAATGTTAATTTGTCCAATTATGTTTGGGCCCCTGAAATAAGGGAACTGTGTATGAAAATGGTTGCAATTCCTAAATCCTATTTCATACAATATTTTAGTTCTTCCCTTTGAATTAAAGCTCAAAGTCTACGTTTAAATTGCCTCTCAGATGTTTCATTTCAAATCCATTGTGGTGGCGCACAGAGCCCAAATTATGAAAGTTCTGCCAGTGTCCAAATATTACCAGACCTACTGTAACTTTACTGAGCTGTGCCTATTCACACAGTCAGTGGGAGAGATGTTAGGCGGGTGAGGACTGCAATGAGATGATAACATCTCCCAGCTGTGGCCGTGGAGTCTGCACTGAGAGATGCAATGACTGGACAATGAACACACAATTTACCTGTGCCTGTTTAGGTTATGAAAGAACACCATCATGAAAAGTACCCTTTATTTACAAATTGTGTCGACTGGTTGTTACTATTTTTAACCCAGAACTGAAGGCTCACACCAGCCTCTCAATTAATTTTGGGTCCATACACGTTCACATTTATGTAAAGAAATGCTAGGATAATGTGGAGAATATGGAGCTACAACCATAATCTTATTTTTCAAGTAATAGAGCAAATGTTGTTTTTTCCTAAATTTGAGAGCAACCTGTGACATCTATTTCAGTGGTTTGAATCCCTCTGGGGATCCCACAGGTGTTTCATGTATTTTACTTCAGAGCACACCTGTTTTCAATTATCTTGAAGCTTTTGAATAGCAACAATCAATGTGAAATACCTGTCATCGCCTATAGAGAGGCCTGAGAACCCTATCTTTTTGCATCCCATTCCATCCTGACCCAGGGTTTCCTCAAAGACTGGAGTTGCTCATTCCTGCAATAGTTGGAGCATTAAAACAGCATGAAAACCCATTTTCTTAGGCAGCATATCCAAACATGAAAAAGTGTAACCTGTTGAGAAAAAACATTTTGAGAAATATTTTGAGGATTTTTAAGGAATATTTTCATAAGAATGATGCTTGATGTGAAGAGGCCGCATCACATAATTTTTTGTCATTAATTTAATAGTCTGATACACAGTATATTAGCAGACTGAGTCAAATGAACAATGGAGATATTTATTTGTAAACCACTATTTGTAAATGAAAACATATGATTTTATGTGTCTGGGGAACAGCCAGATACTGTTCAAATACAACAGGCAAAAAAGGTCTTATTATTGGTCAAAAACACAAAGCGTATATTGTGTGTTTGGGGCCTGGTTTTATAGTCCTGTGTTCTTGTATTCTGAGCAATCTCCCTTGATTCTGGTCAGAAAGTATATATGCTCCTAGAGATTGCGAAAGCATCTTGATTCAGCCCACTTGCCTCTTCGATAACAGGAAAAATGTGAACAGGCATTGGCACATCACTCAGGTCGGAAGAAATCCATATTCTATAAATTGTAAAAAGAAAAAAAACATTCCTACATAAGATTTGCATGGATGGAATAGTCCTTTTTGCTCAGAATGTTCTGGTAACGTGTGCCAGAATAATAAAAAGAAATGCTAAGTACACTTCTTTGTTTTTATAGTTCCCTTTTACCATGTGTCATAGATTTACACAGACTTATACAGCCATGAACCAGCAGGCTGCATTGAGTCTGTCACTGAATGCCATGGGCATGATGTCACGGAGCTTGGTAGCTTGTATTAGTCCACCTCTCCTCTTTCAGTGACTGAGTGGGAGTTACATTAGGAGGCCCAGCTGACTGACATGGAGCCACGACACTACAGTGCAGGTGCAGTTCTGGAATGAGAAAGTTCTGATGAAGATAAAAAATTTATGGAATGGAAGTGTTTTTTTGTACGGCTTCCTTTTGCTGAGTTTTTCACCGTGTTATGCTGAATCCACCATCTCAAACATCATCAAGATGATTTAAGATAAACATGCTTGGGAGGCTTATGTTTCTGGGCTGGAAGCACAGAATTGCACATTCATAGGGACCATGTAGACATGTTGCTTATTAAAGTTGCATTATGTGTGAAATTGGATATTGTAAATAAGATTTTTTTCGGGCATGTTTTATTTTGATAACGATTTGAAAGAGCAGTGGGACATACTGCAACCAATGTTGCAACAGTAGATGTTCGCCGGAGGCTGCAGCTTAGACTTATGGACCACCGTAGGCCATGATATCAAATAGTAAAATGAGGCAGTGACCATAATCCTAGTAGTTTATACATCGGTCCAGTAACCAAAATTGCCTCTAGTTTGAATTCTCAGTAGGTTGATTTCGGTGGATTTGGCCTTGAGCAAAACATTTAACCTTAGTTGCTCCTTTAAGTCACTCTAAAGTGTGTGTGCCAAAGCATCAACATTTTACTGTAGACATGACATGAAAAGGTGAAAGTAATATTGCCTCAGGCCAGGTTACGGTTTAGAGAGGTCACCGAAACAACCATTGGAATCAGTTTCTGAGAGTCTCTCTTCCTCTATGTCCTCCACTTGCTCTAAGCCCTGATGGACGTGGCGATATAGCTAAAATACTCTAATCGTCAATATAGTGTACAAGAAACATTCGGATGAGCATTATAGCCCTTATTACGGCATTAAGAAGGGGAAAAACAGACAAGGGAGAGAGAGAGAGAGAGAGAACGAGAGCAGCTGCTGTAGGCAGTAGAACTGCAACCCGGAAGGCTCGAGTTACGGCCAGGGCAGCAGAAAGTCCAAACAGTTTCACCCTGCAATTAGAGCAGACACCCGCAACCTAGCTCACACAATATATGCTGAGGGGCACGTGCTTACATGTGTGTGTGCCAGGGGCTGAAGAATTTGATGGAAGAGGCAAAGGCTTTTTGGCTTTTCTTTTGAACATTCAAATTATGTATATGAAAAAAAAAATTGGGGTAGCCAAGCTTTGCTCAATAGAACACCATCTGCAGGTGATTATTTCAATTGTTTATTGGTCTTATGCCTCTTTCAGTTATTGTGGCTAGTCCATTTTGGCTAGGTGAAGTGTTGTTATACCCTAGGTATTTAACAGTGAGATGTATCAACTGTATGGGATGTTTCTCAGCAGGCTTCTTTCTCAGGCAATAAATAGGATTTTTGGATCCGATGTGATCTTAGTTGTAATGCTTTGTTCTGGTCGGGCCCTACAAATAAAATGTCTATCCACGTTGTTTGGGGGCTTCAGAAATATACATGGGTGTATAAATGCATCTGTGTGGGCTCTGGTCTACGCACTGGTCATGTTATGGTATCCTTGCTACCCAGAGTGATTGTATAGAACCTAATATGCCCCTACTTCTGGTTGGTTCTGTTCATTACTCGTTGTGGGCCTTCCTCAGATCTGTGTCTCATGTCAGTCTCACCCTTCCCTTTTTTTAATTTAACATAGGTTTTTGGGATTCTTTTTGGGTGAGTTGGATTTGAACCCATGCTGCCACAGTGCATGTGTATCAGAGGTTGCAGCATAGACCATTTTAGATTTTTTTTGCAGCATAGTCCATTTTATGCTCAGTTCTGTTTAACATTGCGGTTGTTTCCCCCTCTAGGTGGCTGGATGTGTGTGTAGCACATCTGACCAGTGCCCCCTGCTGGATAATTTACCTCCAGGTGATGCAGGAGGCGGTGTGGCCTGGAGGGGTACTCCCTGATGGGCCACGCCCTGACCGCAGCCCCGTTCAGAGAGAACAAACCAGGCAGCAGTGTCTGTACTGTTTAACTCAATTACTACCAGGTTAGTGTCTGTACTGTTTGACTCATATACTTCCAGGTTAGTGTCTTAACTATCTAACACAACTACTTCCTTGTTAGTGTCTGCACTGTTTATGGAAACCTTATTAGAATTACTAAAGTATTAAGTGATTGTACTGTGCCTTATTACTTTTTTAAAGGGACATTTCAGGTTTTTGTCTCAGAACTAATTTGCCTCTTCCTTTTAGTGATGACACATCATCAACACTAAAATCTGGGTTTCTAGCCCGAACGAGCCATTTACAGCAGTTGCCAAATCATTCACACAATAAACTACAAAACCATCTCATCTTTTTTTAGGTCTATAAATGCAAAATCACATTGTTATTTCTACCATTTACATTATACATGTGTAAACAACACTGAACATTTCACAGCTTAGAAGCAAGAAGTTAGTCCAATTTCATCTAATGCACATTTGGAGAACCTATCCAACAATATTCAGTTTTTTTTTTATCTTTAGAATTTTATGTTTTAGAACATGTTTTGGAGAGAGTACATCCACTTCAATGTATGACATGTGCACACAACTGAGTAGCTAAATAAATCTCTGAAATTGTACTTTGACCAAAACAACTCTCTGGCTGATTCTTCAACACTAAATGTACAGTTGATATATATAGTCTACACACCCCTTTTTATATCAGAAGTATACACACCCCTGTTAAAGTCGCAGGTGTTTGTGATGTGAAAGGATGAGACAAAGATTAATTATGTCAGACCTGTAATGTGAAAAATTCAATTGAAAAACAAACTGAAATCTTCAACAACAAAAAGATCTTACAATAACCTGGTTGCACACCCTCTTATAACTGGGGATGTGGCTGTGTTCAGAGTTAACCAATCACATTCAAATGTATGTTAAATAGAAGTCATTAGACACCTACCATAATTTAAAGTGACTCTGATTAATCACTAATACATTTCAGCTGTTCTAATAGGATTTTCCTGACTTTTTAGTTGCATCTCAGAGCAAAAGCCATGGTCCGCAGAGAGCTTCCAAAACATCAATCAATCAATCAATCAAATTTATTTTATAAAGCCCTTTTTACATAAGCAGTTGTCACAAAGTGCTTTCACAAAACACCAGAGGGATCTCATTGTTGAAAGATATGAGTTACAAGGGTACAAAATAATTTTCAAAGCATTAGAAATACCATGGATCTTTAGGAAGAACTGGACATCCCTCCAAAATAGATGAAAAGACGAGAAGAAAACTAGTCAGGGAGGCTTCCAAGAGGCCTACAGCAACATTAAAGGAGCTGCAGGAATGTCTGGCAAGTACTGGCTGAGTGCTACATGTGACAACAATCTCCCATTTTCTTCATATGAATGGGCAATGGGGTAGTGCGGCATCACGGAAGCCTTTTCTTACAAAGAAAAACATCCAAGCCCAGCTGAAGTTTGCAAAAACAAAGTCTCCCAAAAGCATGTGGGAAAATGTTATGTTCTGATGAAACCAAGGTTGAACTTTTTGGCCATAATTCCAAAGGTTATATTTGGGGCAAAAACAATACTGCACATCACCCAAAGAACACCATACCCACAGTGAAGCATGGCGGTGGCAGCATCATGCTTAGGGGCTGTTTTTTTTCTTATTCTGGAACCAGGGTCTTAGCCAGGTGGCGGGAATAATGAACAGTTCCACATACCAGGCAATTTTGGCAAAAAACCTTCAGGCGTCTGTTAGAAAGCACGACAACGACCCAAAGCACACATCCAAATCCACAAAAGCATGGCTCCACCAGATGAAGATTCACATTTTGGAATGGCCCAGCCAGAGCTCAGACCCGAATCCAATTAAACATCTGTGGGGTGATCTGAAGAGGGCTGTGCACAGGAGATGTCCTCGCAATCGATTTGGAGCACTTTTGCAAAGAAGAGTGGGCAAATATTGCCACATCAAGATGTGTCATGCTAATAGACTCCTACCCAAAAATACTGAGTCCTGTAATTAAATCAAAAGGTGCTTCAACAAAGTATTAGTTTAAGGATGTGCACACTTATGCCACCAGGTTATTGTTATTGAGTTTTTTTTTTCCTAGAACATTTACAGTTTTTCAATTGAATTGTTCACGTTATAGGTCACGTTAATGGTTTAAAATGTTCTGACATAGACTTCATATCCACTGTAAGTGGAAAATGTTGTCAGTCATACTAAAAAACAGAATATCCCTTTAATGCGCGTATGTGTGTGTTTGCAGACCTGATTGCTGACATGCTGGGTTCTGAGAAGTACAGGCTGAGTTGGGAAATGGCTCTGGAGTCTCTACAGGACCCTAACATAAACCGGTCAGTCCCGCTTTCTTTGGAATTTCGCTAAAATGTCAACTTCAAAAAACAAAAATTATCTCCAGCTGGCATTAATGCGGCAATAGTGTCTTTTTGACAAAAATTTCAATTTGTTGAAACTAGGGCTTTGTTATTTTAAAACTGCTCATAGATTAGTTATTTATCTAGCTTTATGAACTTTTTACATTTTTGCAGATGCTCTTATCTCAAATGAGTTACAGTTAATGCATTAATTTCATATCATCTTGGTTACACTCAGATGGGAAGATTAAAAATAACTGAGGTGTGTCCTGAATGATGTGATCAAGAGTGCTTATATCAGGCGGCGCCTATGGCAATGTGTAATACGTGCAAAAATCTTTGTATGGGAAAAGTCTAGATCCAAATTCTACTGCCCATGGAAATATTGGCTATTCGTGCCTGTACATTTTGTATTTAGAAACATAAATTAACAAATTAAAGGAAAAACCAATATAAATGGGTGGAGGAACACAACAGATGCTTTGATTGATCAAGATGGCAAGAGACAAATGATCTAAGTGACTTAGCACTGTCAAGACTGTAGATAGAAAATTAAGATTAAGTTCCGCAGTGAGTGGACATCCAGTTTTTATCTAGGTTATATTCTATACATATTGCAAACAAGGTCCCATTTTGGGCATGGGTAAAATCCGCCTTAGATCTATCCAGACCGTTAACAGTCCCAGCATATGAGTAACACTCTTCAGGGGAGAGGGTTGAAAGAGTTAGTAACTACAATCCACAAAATACGGTGTTGCGGAAATTACCACAGAATGAGATGAGACCAGTTACCAAATTAACTGAGTTTATCAGCAGTTGCATGAAAGTTAGCCCTCTATCAGTGTAGATTGCCAGATTTATACCAAAAAAATCACAAATCATTTACAGTTGTGCTGAAAAAGCATATCCATGGTGAATTGGTAACATTTGTAAATAAAACATGAGTGAGCATGCAAAACACATTCACATTCAACTGTAGGTGATAACCGAATGACACAATTACAAAATAAAACATGGCAACAAAGAAAGATGAACTGACCCCTGTTCAAAAGTCTGCAAACCCTTAGTTCTTAATACTGTGTATTGTCTTGGCTGAAATCTTTCTTGTTCTACTTGGCCTTGGCTTAGTATCAAATGATCCCAGAATTTTCCACTTCTTCATAAGTGATTGAACAATACTGACTTGCATTTGCATTTTTCTTTTTATATCCTTTTTCATCTTTATAATGTTCCATTACCTTGTTACGCAGGTCTTTTGACATTTCTTTTCTGCTCCCTATGGCTCAGTATCTAGCCTGCTCTATGCATCCATATGAGAACTAACAAACTTATTGACTCTTTATACGTAGACACTAATTGCAATTAACAAGCCACAGGTGTGGGAAATTCACTTTGAATTGCCATTTTTACCTGTATGTATCATCTTGTGTGTATAAATCAAGGCCAAACATTCAAGTGTGCGAACTTTTGATCAGTGCCATTTGGGTGATTTGTTATCATTATGATTTTGAAAGGAGCCATACAACTATGTGATAAGAAATGGCTTGATATGATCAATATCCTTAAATAAGAGGTTTTTTTTGCATGATCAGTCATATTTTCAAAATCAATGCCAAAATGTTGCTATTTCTGCCAAGGAATGCAAACTTAGGAGCACAACTGTATATGGAGAGAGGGTGACTACATCTTGGTACAATGTTTCATGTTTCATGTTAGATGTATTCTCCAGCAATATAGGTAATCTATCTTATTCAGTGATCTGATGGAACTATATACTGTTTTATCAATAGAGTGATTCAGAACAGATTGCCGTAAAATATTACTTGTTAGCAGATAAAACAAAATTCTGTCACCTCAAAATTTGGTTAATGATTTTTAAGCTGAAAACAATTGGTTACAAAAACATTTTAATCCACACTTCCATACTGTCAAGTTACGCTACCAATGAACAAAACTGTAATTCTTAAATATTTATTATGAATGTTTATGACAATGCTAAAAAATGTAAGTGGACAGCCTGTACTAGAACAAATGTAGACTGATCGGCATCTCCAAAACGGCAGCCTTTGTGAGTTGTTCCCAGTCTGCAGTGGTCAGAACACACAGTGCATCGCAGTTTGTTGTGTATGAGGCTGCGTAGCCGCAGACCAGTCAGGGTGCACATGCTGACCCCTGTCCACTGCCGAAAGCACCTACAATGGGCACATGAGCATCAGAACTGGACCATGAGCAATGGAAGTAGGTGGACTGGTCTGATGAATAACATTTTCTTTTACATCATGGCTGTGTGCATGTGTGTTGCTTACTGTAGAACACATGGCACCAGGATGCACTATGAGAAGGAGGCAAGCCAGCGGAGGCAGTGTGGTGCTTTGGGGAATGTTCTGCTGGGAAACATTGGGTCCTGCAATTTACAGTGAGGAGAACAAGTATTTGATACACTGCTGATTTTGCAGGTTTTCATGTAGAGGTCTGTAATTTTTATCATAGGTACACAACTGTGAGAGACGGAATCTAAAACAAAAATCCCAAAAATCCCATTGTATGATTTTTAATAATTAATTTGCATTTTATTGCATGACATAAGTATTTGATCACCTACCAACCAGTAAGAATTCCGGCTCTCACAAACCTGTTTGTTTTTCTTTAAGAAGCCCTCCTGTTCTCCACTCATTACCAGTATTAACTGCAACTGTTTGAACTCGTTACCTGTATAAAAGACACCTGTCCACACACTCAATCAAACATACTCTAACCTCTCCACAATGGCCAAGACCAGAGATCTGTGTAAGGACATCAGTGATTAAATTGTAGACCTGCACAAAGCTGGGATGGGCTACAGGACAATAGGCAAGCAGCTTGGTGAGAAGGCAACAACGGTTGGTGCAATTATTAGAAAAAGGAAGAAGTTCAAAATGATGGTCAATCTCCCTCGGTCTGGGGCTGTATGCAAGATCTCACCTCGTGGGGCATCAATGATCATGAGGAAGGTGAGGGATCAGCCCAGAACTACACGGCAGGACCTGGTCAATGACCTGAAGAGAGCTGGGACCACAGTCTCAAAGAAAACCATTAGTAACACACTACGCTGTCAGGGATTAAAATCCTGAAGTGCACGCAAGGCCCCCTGCTCAAGCCAGCGCATGTCTTGGTCCGTCTGAAGTTTGCTAATAACCATCTGGATGATCCAGAGGAAGAATGGTAGAAGGTCATGTGGTCTGATGAGACAAAACTTGAGCTTTTTGGTCAAAACTCCACTCGGCGTGTTTCGAGGTAGAAGAAGGATGAGTACAACCCCAAGAACACCATCCCAACCGTGAAACATGGACAGGACGCCTTCACCGTATTGAGGGGAGGATGGATGGGGCCATGTATCGCGAACTAGAGGACATGTATGATCTCTGTAATTGCAAACAAAGGTACCAAATGTTAAGTTCTGCTTTTCTGATGTATATAATAAAATGCTAATTAATTATTGAAAAATCATACAATGTGATTTTCAGGATTTTCTCTCACAGTTGAAGTTTGATAAAAATTACAGACCTCTACATGCTTTGTAAGTAGGAAAACCTGCAAAATCAGCATTGTATCAAATCCTTGTTCTCCCCACTGTATGTGGATGTTACTTCGACATGTACAACCTACCTGAACATTGTTGCAGTCCATGTGCACCCTTTCATGGCAATGGTATTCTCTGATGGCATTGGCCTCTTTCAGCAGGATAATGCGCCGTGCCACAATGAAAAAATTGTTCAGGAATGGTTGGAGGAACACCACAATGAGTTCAAGGTGTTGACTTGGCCTCCAAATTTCCCAGATCTCAATCCAATCGAGCATCTGTGGGATGTGCTTAAAAAAATAGGTCAGAGCCATGGGGGCCTCACATTTTACAGGACTTATAAGATTTGCTGCTAATGTCTTTGTGCAGATAACACAGCACACCTCCAGAGGTCTAGTGGAGTCCATGCCTTGGCAGGTCAGGGGGACCTACACAATGTTGGGTTGTCAGGTTGTCATTATGGTATGGCTGATCGATGTATAATTGGAGCAATGTCCAAATATAATTGGAGCTTGCTGTTTGTTAATATTGCAGCCATTCAATATATTGGAAAAATGTGGACTTCAAACTGTTAAGTTAAAATATATTGTAAAGATGAGCGCAGCATACATTGTTAATTAATTTCTGTAGGCTATTTTATAAACATCAATGGCCTACAGTGGCTCTCAGACGTATTCATCCCGCTTAGTTTTAATTTGTTAGAACATTTAATCAAAATGCATAATCAGGAGTTTTTGCCACACAATAAAATGTTGAGCACATGAAGTAAACACATGACTTAGTCATAGTTAATGCGCAACATGAAGCTATCACGTTGAACCATTTTCCAATTTGCCAGTGCGGGGTCAAGCACTGACACACAAACAATGTATTTATTCATCAAAATCCTCCCCTTTCTTACTCATGCCAGCATTGCACTCTCCATTATCAATTGTAAAAATAGCAGTAACAGATCTGACACACACCCAGAAGACTACAGCGTTAGTGTATGCCTTAAGGTTTCTCATTGTGTTTGATTTGTTTAAATACATCCCTTGAATTGATCTTGTGGTAAACTTTCCACTTTCTGTCTCTCTGTCTGTGTGACACTACAGGCACCTGGTCTACTGTGTTTGTGACCTGCTCTTGGAGTTCCTTATTCCAGAATCATCGGAGGTGGCTTTCCAGAGTTCTTTATTGAACAGTCTCTCTGGTGATGTTGAAAGGCTGTCTGCTTCAGCTTGACAATACACACAACCTTACACAATCCATTTCTCTAACTTCCCAACCCATTCTATCTGCCTTGCTCATCAGCTTGGTTACAATGATTCTGCTAGGATTATCGGAATGGGATCAGAGCTTTACTGGAACTCAGAGAAGAGAATGGGGGAGGAAGGGGAGGGGACTTAGGCTCTTGACTCCTTGTTCTTTATACATTATAGTGCCGCTAAAACTGAGGTGTTCCCATGGTGTCAGTCAGGTGCTTGTGTAGAATACGTTTATGTACAGAATATAGTTAAATATGAATACAGCAGATTCATAACTATTTGATGTGTTTATTTTAAGTATTTATTGTGTAAACAGTTTGGTAATTAACTGTTATTAACCCCCTGATAAGTATGTTATTAGTGGTAGATATTATCAAGTTTTATGGTCTGTTTTTCTTTTGTCTATACTGTGCTAGATGTCTAAGAAATATGCCACAAGCACACTTAAAAAAACTGTCTCTCCTTCATGGAGCTCGACTGGCTGGTGTTCACGTTATAAAATCAGCTAATTGTCGGATTTTACAACACGGTTACTTCTATATGCTGAACACCTGCCAAACTTCAGACACACAGGCCACAGCACTGTATAAGAAATAGCTACTTCCATATCCCCACACTGACAGTTCTTTGCGCCCTAAATGTGGTGCACACATTCATGGCATAGCTATGGTAATAACATTGTCTATGTTATAGGACTGACGACAAACACGGACGTACCCTTTGTTAAATCACTGCAGGAATGACATCTGAGATGAAAAGTTGGCCTCTTGTTGTTACATATTTAGAGAAATAGCCAGGAAGAATACAACCACCTTGTAACCACTTTTCAACAAACGATTTCCTTCTGCATAGGGTCTCTTGTCAAAAGTACAGCTTAATAAGAAGCCATTTGGGATTCTCCGCAGTCCAGACATATGAGAAACATCTTGAGTTGGTTACAACTGAGATTACAGGCGATTGGAGGAAGGTTATAAAGGCATTTGGTTCAAGTGAGAAAAGTAACAATGTGTTTGCCAGAATTTAGAGTTTTGTTACTGATCTGTTGCCTTGAGCACCAAATGTCTCCTGGCCGCTCTTCACTTCTGCAATCGCTTTGATCACACTATACCACTTATGTAAAACTGCTGATGTAAAACTGCCGTTGCAGTGTGCTTCAGTCCTGTCTTTGATTACATCACTTTGGAAGTACCGTTGTGAAACTGTATTGTACTTTTTCAAAACTGGGTTAATATAGTGATTCCTCAATAAGGTTAAATAAGGATTCCTCAATAAGCTTAAATATATTCTGGAAATGTCCTAAATTCATTTAATTACATACTGGCATTTCCTATGACCAGAATCGTTGACAGCATATCAATCTCACAGACACACACACACACACAACACACAACAGTATTACATAATGTTAGAAAATGTGTGGTTCTTAACAGTGCTTGGTTTTATCCTCATCTGCAATAGGAGTGTATTGTTTGGTTTCCAAACCGCCTGGCTCACTGTAGAGAGGCTTTTGAGCCTAACTTGTATGACGCTTAAGCTGTCAGTCAAACGGGCAGGCCTGGGCCAGCCATGAGAAAATAAAGTGTAATGAAATAAAGATTTATTGTTATTTTCATTCTTTTATCGACTTTATGTCTTGGACTTTAATCATGTCCATCTGTCTTCGATGAGTTGTTAGCTTAATGTACACGCACAAAAACATGCATGCTAGCACAACCACGCTGTCAAAGGCACGCCAAAGGAACATGCCTTAGTCAGGTTAACATTTCTGGTATTTCTGGTTGACAATCTCATCAAATTCTTAAGTCAGATGCATAATTGCTTGTAAATGTTTTGTATAAATTAACGATACACATTCTTTCTTGAATAATTTGAAGTATAAATGACTTGTGAGGTTGACTGTCATACTGCATCAGAAACTAAAAAATGTTTTTTCAGAATCCAAAAAAAGCCATTATGAGATTAGATTCAACTTTGTCATTAAAGTGCAAGTACATTACAATGAAATGCAGTTTGCATCTACCAGGAGTGCAAATAGAATAAGTGGGCAGGAAATTTAGTATTAGGTATAGTGTATGTTAGAATGCATGAATGTACAAATAGGGCAAAAACTGTGCAAATGGCAATTTAAATTGAGCAATAAATGCAAATAGGGGAGGGCAGAAAATATACAATTATTAAGTATAAGTATGTACAAGTGGGAAATGAATAGTTATGCAATGAGGCAAATGCAAGGACACAAGACAATTCTGAATGTGCAAAATAGAATGCAAGTACTGTACAAAGGCAATCATACAATAAATGTGTAGTGCAGGGAAATTGAAGGTGCGAGTTGGAATGTGCAACTGACCATTGCGGCCGCACCGCATTTCTGTCTTTTTTTATATCGTGTGTTTCTATGTTGTTTTCACAGATAGATGTTGGGCTAGTTTTCAGGCATTTTGCGTTGGTTTTGAGCAGTCATTGGGCTGGAAATTTTTGCTCAACCTGACAACACTGGCTCCACCTCAGTGCCATCATTGAGAACTTGGGCGTGACTGCAGCCTTTAGACTTCCTGTAACCCACAATGAGCTCCTTGGTTTTCTTTGCGTTGGGGGCCAAGATGTTGTCAACACACCATGCCACCAGTCACTTTACCTCCCCCCTGTAGACTGACTCATTGTCACTGATCAGGCCTACCATATGAGGCGCATTTTCCTCTAGTTTAGAGATCACATCCCAAAGCCCCAGAGCTGTGAAATTGACATTGTCCTATATAGAGCACTGACTTTCAGATGGGAAGTGATACTGATGTCCAGACTTACTAAAGATCCCCTACAATGTCATGCCTGCAATTTTCATCTGGCTCTCTTATCGTCATGGCCATCTAATCATCACCCACTTCTGCTGGCTTATTATTGACTTCTCATCCATTTGACAACATTAAACATATGTAGTACTTAATGTATTCAATCCAATAAAAAAAATATGTATGTAAGTTTTTGTGGATAAGACAGTCAGCAAAAGGGACCAAACTGTCAAAACCATACATTACACTAAAGCCTGAAAATATGGTTAAAACTATATTTGATATTGTGGATGGAAATGACATCATTTTGTGATGTCTAAGTTAGAGTGTAGTCCTCCTCCTCCTGGCCCATCCCTTAGATTTTTATCAAAACTCAGTTGGGTTGACCGGTTTCTTATTGTTAATATTAATGGTCCCCGATTTATGTAGCTCTATTGAGAATAATGAAAAACAGGATGACCTGTTTTCTTTTATCCTGTCCCTTCCCATCCCCTCGATTGTTTTGGAAATGTTTTCAGAATCACAATTCAAAGTATGTGATGATAAGATTTGTTATTCGATTAAAGGTTAGCTGTAATTAATTGTTGCCAAACACATTGATTTGGTCAGGTTGGTGTTAAATTAGGCCTGGTCAGGGCAGGTCTGGGGGGGATAACATTTGTTTCTCTTAATGGTCTCTCTAGTTGTCTCTATCTCTCCTTCTGTGAATTTGTCAAGAAAGGAAATTATTGACTACTTGACCCACATTAGTTGCAGTAGTTAGCTGTACTACTACTACTGTCTCACAATAAAAGTAATTATCCAGTTAAAACACTCCCTAGATTTGAACAAAATCTAAGCTACCTCAAAATATACAAAATCAAGTACTAGCGAAACTGTTGTGCCTGTTTTTTACTATATATATATATATATATATATATATATATATATATGTATATATATATATATATGTATATATATATACGTATATCTTTCTCACCCTCTCTTCGTTTCTTTCTGACCATCATCTTAATTACCTTCTTGACTTCTTGAATGGCGTTGTGAGTCAGAGGCCCAATGTTATTGTGGGGGTGAATCCATGTGCTCTCTCCATGTGTTCAGACCCGCTGGATCCCTGCTCCTGTAGCCATTGGCAGTGACACTCAAAAGTCTCTGACTGGACTATAAGAATCAGAAACTAATCAGGCTAATCAGGGGAGGCAGGATAAACAGGCCATCCAGAGTGTTCATGCCCATATGACAGCCAGACAGAGGTTCCTGGACAATTAATTTTTCCGAACAATTATATTCTGTAAGGATGAACAGGAGCGAGTGATGACTACCGTAGCCATGACGGTATAGTCATCAATGTGGACAATGTGGTGAGGACTGTGTGGTGAGGACTTGGATTGGTTTCAAATATTTTGTGTGCATGCGTTTGTGTGTGTTTGTGTGAATCTATGGCAATCACCGTGCAGTCAATGCTGGATGGAGAATATACAATGTCAACTAGGAGATCATGGTTAGCCCAGAGAGGATGCATTGTGTCAGACTAGGCCTGAATGTTTGTCTGGGATGTATCCAGTTGATCTCTGTGCTATTAGGTTCTTTCAGCTTCAGTAATGGGCCAAAAATGATAGGTTGTACGGATATTGGCTGTTGTATAGTTATTTCCCATAAGACCTGGATATACTTTGAATCCTTATAGGAAAGCCTCAGTACTAGCCTGGTCCAGAACATGTGGACTCTTCATCCTTTTGAAGATGAAGGGATGGTGCACATAAGCAACTTAGATTGCTTCCAGGTTCCCCAATAGACCCAGAGGAAGAAAAATGGTCTATTGGGCCAACATCAACAGCACCAGAGATTAAAAAAGAACTCCAGATATCTGAGGCTCATCCGTTAGCGTATGTAAGGACCAGAATGCCAAGCTTTGGCCCCATCAACTGTTTGTGTTAGCCTGAGGAAAATGTGTTCAAGATAAAGGCGATAGCACGCCCAGACCCTTAGAGTGCTACAAGAGCTAACAATCTGTCCATCCCTGCCTGCCCACGCTCAACCACGGCCCCCATTGTTACATGAAACACCACGCACAAGTGTTTACCACAAACTTTCCACTCTCTGTTTTCCAAATTTCTCCAGAATTTCACTCAGCTTTTTATTAATGGCAATATGTTTTTTTTGTTGTTGTTTGATAGGAGTCCCCTCATGGGAAAATTATGCAAAAAATATACAGTGGGTCAAAAAAGTATTTAGTCAGCCACCAATTGTGCAAGTTCTCCCACTTAAAAAGATGAGAGGCCTGTAATTTTTACCATTGGCTCACTTCAAATATGAGACACAATATGAGATTTTTGTTCTCCTGAAAATCACATTGTAGGATTTTTAATGAATTTATTGGTAAATGGTGGTGGAAAAATAAGTATTTGGTCAATAACAAAAGTTAATCTCAATACTGTGTTATATACCCTTTGTTGGCAATGACAGAGGTCAAACGTTTTTCACAAGGTTTTCACACACTGTTGCTGGTATTTTGGCCCATTCCTCCATGCAGATCTCTTCTAGATCAGTGATGTTTTGGGGCTGTCACTGGGTAACACGGACATTCAACTACCTCCAAAGATTTTCTATGGGGTTGAGATCTGGTGACTGGCTAGGCCACTCCAGGACCTTGAAATGCTTCTTACAAAGCCACTCCTTCGTTGCCCGGGCGGTGTGTTTGGGATCATTGTCATGCTGAAAGACCCAGCCACGTTTCATTTTCAATGCCCTTTTCACTCAAAATCTCACGATACATGGCCCCATTCATTCTTTCCTTTACACGGATGAGTTGTCCTGGTCCCTTTGCAGAAAAACAGCCCCAAAACATGATGTTTCCACCCCCATGCTTCACAGTAGGTATGGTGTTCTTTGGATGCAGCCCAGCATTCTTTCACCTCCAAACACAACGGGTTTTGTTTTTACCAAAAAGTTCTATTTTGGTTTCATCTGACCATATGACATTCTCCCAATCCTCTTCTGGATCATCCACATGCTTTCTAGCGAACCTCAGACAGGCCTGGACAGGAGGCTTAAGCAGGAGGACACGTCTGGCACTGCAGGATTTGAGTACCTGGCGGCGTAGTGTGTTACTGATGGTAGCCTTTGTTACTTTGGTCCCAGCTCTCTGCAGGTCATTCACTAGGTCCCCCCGTGTGGTTCCAGGATTTTTGCTCACCGTTCTTGTGATCATTTGACCCCATGTGGTGAGATCTTGCATGGGAGATTATCAGTGATCTTGTATTATTTTCTTCCATTTTCTTATAATTGCTCCCACAGTTGATTTCTTCACACCAAGCTGCTTACCTATTGTAGATTCAGTCAGTCCCAGCCTGGTGCAGGTCTACAATTTTGTTTCTGGTGTCCTTTGACAGCTCTTTGGTCTTGGCCATAGTGGAGTTTGGAGTGTGACTGTTTGAGGTTGTGGACAGGTGTCTTTTATACTGATAACAAGTTCAAACAGGTGCCATTAATACAGGTAACGAGTGGAGGACAGAGGAACGTCTTAAAGAAAAAGTTACAGGTCTGTGAGAGCCAGAAATCTTGCTTGTTTGTAGATGACCAAATACTTATTTTATCGAGGAATTTACCAATAAATTCATAAAAAATCCTACAGTGTGATTCCTGGATTTTTCCAGTTAACCTATGATGAAAACTACAGGCCTCTCTCATCTTTTTAAGTGGGAGAACTTGCACAATTGGTGGCTGACTAAATACATTTTTGCCCCACTGTAGGTACATTTATGTTGAGGATTTCCCAACATATATTTACATGTGCCCTGAATATGTTTATGAAATATATAACTTATGTTTCTCACAATATCATACAGTAATACAATGCATATCATATATTTTAGGGTTAAATAATATGTCTTATAATATTGAAATATATAAATGTGCAGTACTTTAAGCATTCTCATCAATACCACATGGAATTAACCTACAAGTAATACTTTTCAAGAGAAAAGAGACTCATTATGAAAACAATATGAATACAATTTAACACAGAAACATGAATGCTATTTATAGGGACTCTTGAGGTCTCTTTAGGAATAACAGAATCTTGTCAAACCTCTTCAGTACAACCAGGACCTGACCCTACAGATTTAGACTGGATGGTGGGACTAGTGGGAAAAGGGGAGATTAAGTGGGGGTTGGGATCAGAGGTAGACAAATGGAAATAATATTAAAATACCATTCTGACTATTGACATTTTCAGAAGTATAGCTAAACTGCTGTATATTAGTATCATAGCTAATTGTTATTTTGCTAGGAGGCATTTCTTAACAGGCACAGGACAACCGATCCCTACTGATAAAACTGTGACTGTATGTGTGTGTTGTCTGACTGGTGCCCTTGGTGATATCAATGGCTGTAATATAGTTGACCTCTGGTGTGAAGGGGGAGGCACTCCACAGTCATTTCCAGTAAGACAGCACATCAGCAGCGCTGGCAGAATGTCATGAGGCATAATTAGGACAGTACAACTGATCAATGGCTATTATCATTGAAATTATTTGGTTTAAAAGACCCCCAGGCGGTGATTCGTCACCAGCCAAGGCTTTATGGTAAAGTCATAATTTCCAGTAAGGGCATACATTAGCTGAACTGGCATCGTATAAAAAGAATAAACATTTGTAAGGAGAATGAGTATTAATTGAAATCCACCACGGGTGGCAATATAGTCCTCACCGCAGGGTGTATGGGGGCTCTGTGACAGAGACATTGTTTCTAGCCAAAGAGCGTCCGCTGTGGTGCCGATGAAAGGGTCCCCACAGCTGCTCAAAGTCTGTCTCACTTATGAAATCCTTTCGGTTATCTGACACTCGTGTGGATATCGGGATGTGCTTCACTCAGGGATGTCTGGCTTCTTTCCCTCCGTTCCAGTGGCCTCAATGCAGTCAATTCCCAAAAGGCTGTAATAATACCATGAGATAGTTCTCTGCATCTTTTTTTATTGAGCACAAGTTAGTTGGTCTCAATTTTTTTTTGCATGTGTAGCACTAGAGATGGACCTCTGTAGAATAACAAATGACTAGTCTTCTTGTCCCTGATAAAGGATGTAGACCATACTGGAAGAAGGGAGGAAGAGTAGAATGTTATTAGTTTATGTTGGGTCTCTATTTAATCAATTGGAAGGTTTGTTGTGACATGATTCACATCGTGTAATTTGACATGGAAATGAATCCCTGCTCCAGTTTGTAACAAAATAATATTTTTATCTGTTCATTGACCGTGAAATCTTTCCCTGGAGTTGATCTCCTTCCTTCAAAAACTCAGGTCAGTATAGGTTTTCGGATTGTATAACACCTTGGTTCGCTGACAATTATAGCTTTTGTGGGGCATCCAAGAGTCACATGTTAATGAATGAGCAACAAATGGCAACCTATTCTATATGTAGTGCACTACTAGCCCTGGCTGTAAGTATTGTGGTAAATATGGAGTAGGGTATTATTTGGAACATGATACATGTCTTTAATAAAAGGCCGGGCCACACAAGATGAGCAGAACAGACGGGCAGGGAGAGAGTTGTTTTGACATTAATTAGGAAGGTTCCAGACCCCATCCATCCATCCATCCATCCATCCTTCACCCTCTCCAGTTTTTGTGTACACAAAAACCACACGCCTGACCGTTTGGCACTCCCACGCCTTTGGCGCTCCCAATGCTATTCTGACACGCTTTCTGCTTCTCTGGCAGTGGCTAGGTGAAAATCAATATAGCGGCTAGGTGAAAGAATCAGATTCAAATTTTTCAGGTAGAAATTAAAAGATGTACCATCTAAAACACCTAAGAAAAAAGATAATCTGTGAGGACTACAAGGGACAAGATTCCGGACAGTGAGAAGGAAGATCATGTCTTATAAAAGGAAGCTTCAATTAAAGATTTTCAGGGATTAACTGATGGACATGCGTCCTAAACCTGGCATTCTTCCTCTACTGACAGACATCAACAAAGTGAGTCCAAATTGGTGCTCTGCATTCTCAATACTGTTAAGCAGATCAGGCATAGGGAGTACACAGAGAATTGAACATGGTGTCATTTTGGATACAGCCAAAAACCGAAGCAACCTGTAATTCCGAACTGGAACTAATCATATTCACTGATACTTCAACCACAGACAAAAACGTAACTTGTGGCACACATAAATATTGATACACATGCCCCATCTCTTGCTTTTATTTGCTTTTCAAGAAATTGTCTACATTTTCCACAGCCTGTTCTCCTCGCTTTCCACCTCCTTTTTGCTTCTATTTAATTGAGATTAATAATATTTGGGTTAATATTTGGGTGAGGGGATTGTAAAAATAGGGAATATTTTTTCTGGTCCCCACAGGGATAGCCCAACAAATGAGTGTGTGTGATCATACTTACTCACCTCAGGAATGAGTGTCTGTACTCTGATCTATACTTAGGTCTAGTTTATTTTGTTACTTGCTAATTACCCAGGGGACCAGGCTCTCCAGACTCACTGAACCGTCCGGACACGCCAAATATAGTGTCTTTGTTGGGGTATTGTGGTCTACTATCATTGCAGGGCTTCTAATGAATCAAGGGCAAAATGGTGACTAAGTTGATCAATTATATATATTCTATAAAACCCTTCTTAATTCTGCAATTGTCACAACGTGCTTGTATACATACTCCGTCTCGAAAAGCAAGCAAGCAAGGAAGTGCTCCCTAGTAGGGTTGTGTGTAGATAGAAACCTAGAGGAGACAGACTCTGAAGGGCGACTAGTCCTCTTCTGGCTTTTCTGGGTGGATATTAAATAAGTACATGACCTTTGAAGGCCATGTCCTTGTCAGGGTCTTTTGACAAGAACGGTTATGAGCTCAGGTCCTTCTAAGATCCAACAAGACACCAGACTCTTGAAAACATTTTGAATTGAGAACAATTTCTCAGATCCAAGAGGACAGAACGATCACTACTTGGCTGCTGTCTCTTCCTTGCTTATTCAGCCACTCAAACCCCAGTACTTCAGCAGTAATTGTGAATGTAACACAAACAGACACGCAAACATAAAATAGCAATTGAGAATAAAACCACTAGGATTTCTATTGTATGAGATTCGTGATAAGAGTCTTATTCAGTGACCCACTTAGTCTGGGTGAGGGGTCTAGGTGAAGTTTGGTAAACAGAGTGCATAGTGGAGGACAAATTTCTAAGTGTATACTATGTGGAGGGTGTTAATTATAAGTGGTGGATACGGCAAGATGAGTGAGTTCAAGCGCACGCACTGTCAAAGGCAAGCAGGGGTTTATTTAGTCTTGATGTTAAAATAAATTAAGTTAGAACTGGAAGAACCCACTACCATAGATAATGGAATTCCCTTCTATGACAGATGTGTGGCAATGTAGAAAAGTTGTGTGTGAGTTTGTGTGGATCTAAGGCATCAATTGGTTTGAACATAAGGTGGCCAGATTCCTTCCCTGCTCACCCACTAAATAATATTTTCCGACAGTCTAGTGGTTTTCCAGTAATACCTCAATAAACACCTACATCTCCATATACACCAGTTTGTAGCCATAGACCTCAGAGTCTCTGGGTTTGCCTGAACCTGATTGAGACTCAGTGATGTGAGTTTGTAACTCTCCTCCAAGGACTATTTCTAGTTGTAGATTCTGTGAGCGTAAAACCTGAATGCTCACACACGCCTACAGTTAACTAAAGTATGCTACTACCAGCAGTTAAGGGAGTACAGGAGCGTACACCATAGGTTTCTCCCCAAAAGAGGTCGCTGTACTCTTATCTTTCCTGCTCCTATACT